>QNGE01000963.1:160184-204707 GCA_008508345.1 Paragonimus westermani | reverse complement strand
CCACGTACGAAGTATCAATTTAAGTTTGACCTGTGCATGCTTAATTGGTTTCAATCGCGCCTAACACAAAGTACCCCTTCGTTGAACACTGCTTCCGGCGTCTCACTTATGCTTCGCCAGTCGTGTATGGCTGTGGTCAGTTAAGGTGAACCACCGTTTCCATCAACTCTCTGATTCGACAGATTGCAGTCGAGAATATTTGTTCCACTGTATACGGTATAACATCCGTTTGGAATTTCCATCCACTCGCCACCTACTCCCTAAGTCCCACACGGAGGTTCTTGAAAGTACCGCACCTTTTGCATCAGTGGCAGAAAAAAGCGGCATTTTTGTGATGACTTGGGAACCAAAATCGTCGTCGTGAGACTGCCTTGAGTTTGATTGTTCCCACGTGGCCAAGCTTGAAGTGCAAGCTTGTAAAGAATTCACGTAGCGTGAATTGACCGTTAAGACTTGTGTATGCAGGTCTATACTATAAATATATGTATACACACACAACAAGCAGAAAATCAAGTTGCGAACGTGCTAAAATGTGGGGGAGGAAAAGAAGCAGGTAATATGAGGACGGAAGAAAACATCTACGGACAAGGTAAGGGTCGAAAAGATGTACACAGACATCCTCAACAAGAGCGTCATTGACGTCTACTTTTCGCCACATCGAACAGCGTCCTCAATCGAAGGTTCGTATGGTCACTTGGACTCAAGCCTCCCTGACTAATTTACGTGCCGGTGCCCCACTTATTGCGCCATGGAGAAAATCATGTACATGTCGTCGAATAAGCACTCGGTCACTGCCCTCAACAGCCTCTTTGCATCCCAAGTCCGGCAGCTTCGTACCCGGGGGAAACAACTCGATGCCCCGTGCATTCAAATAGCAGTGCTTGACTTGGATATTTCTACCTCCTGCGCATATACCCCCAACCAGTAACAACCCTATTCAAGAGCAAAACCCATGTTCATTCACATAATATTGATATCATGGCATTATATTATGACTAGCGTGCAGTAACACAATGTCTTTCCTGGTGATTCTTCCGTCACAACTGATCAATCGAAAACCATAGTAGTGTGCAACATTGAACTTAAATACACTGATAAATCTAAACTACTCCTCCGATATTTGGTGGGAGGGGATTGTGAAAATAACTCTTGACACCTCGTATGCTTCTGCACACATTTCTTCACACTGCACGAATTTTTGGGCCTCACTACGAAAACCAGAAAAAAATAAACTGTCAGCATTACACACTTACAGTTGAGGCATACGGCCAATTCGCCTAGGACGGACCAGCAAGACGCGCGAATGTCACTCACGATTTTCTTTGTATGTGAACCGTTCCATTCAACGCTAACAATTTATCCACGTCCACACATGTGTGCATTTCGATTGTGCGATGCACAATAAGGTAGTTTTACCTAGTTTGGTACTATTGTAGAGACACTCTTGGTTTGCCACGTTTTCAAACCACTGCTATTTATTTTCATTATTGGCATTATTGATATTGTTTCGTCACATTATTAGAACTTTCGGTCGCTTGCTAGCTGGTTGGATGTGCTCTGATTTTTGTCGTGCTTCACTTACAGTTCATTTTCTCCGCCTACTTGCAATAAATGCCGTCGTCCATTATTTCGGTTTTCTGGTTTAACTATTGTGGAGAATAGAACGGTTACAAACATAGAAACGTTCCAGTTCTCTACACTATGGAGCTCGGCTTTGTAGCACACTTCTAAGTAGTTTTTTTCACTTTCACAGGTAAGGAGGCTAGACCAGAACCCACCGCTCGAGATGTGGGTGAACAAGCTGAGATGGAGATTGCTAAAACGTGAAAATGCAAATTTACAAAAGTCACTTTGGAAGGACGAATAAAATAGTCTTATTCGTAGTTTGTTTCGGTGGTGGGAGGACCTGAAATGGTATCTGACAGAGCGGGTGCGAAGTTCTTCTTATCCGCGACTTAGACGACCCACCGAGGAAGTAAGTGGGGCAATGTCGATGTCTGGTATGTGTTACTGCCAACTGCGAAACTAAGGAGACTCCTTCGGACCATCGGCACGGAGTATTAATGTCGGTGCCTCTAAAGGCAGCATACCAGATTGATGTCAAATGCCATATGAGACGACAGATCGTCACAGCGGAGGTCGCAGAATGGAGACTTCCAGAACAAAGTAAACCTTCGGACCGCATACGACATACAAAGTAGGATAACACACTAATGGAAGTTAGTTCCCGTTTTTGAGAAGTGATTCACAAAGTTGGCGCAACCCCACGTTCCAGTAAAATCGTACAAAGACGTCATCAATGACCTTCAAAATTATGCCCTTTTTGGCTCAAATAACACACTTTAACTTCCACTTTCAACAGATCAAGGAATTGGTAACGAAAGTATGTGACAGAAAATTTTGGGAATTCCGTATTGTGATGCGTTAAACCGCAACTTCTTCAACGATATGCCGAAGTGGGTAAATGACGCATCATCAAATGTAATTACATTTGTCGGGCGGGGAATGTTTCAATTTACAATGAAGTACAAGTATGTACATTTAGGTAAAAAATGTGCTGGTCATTCAAAGGTTATAGCAATCCTTTGCACTGTATTAGCTCACGTTCAACCCACGTACTATGCATATACAGGTGGGAACTAACGTAGATATTCAAGGTGGAGGACGGCAAGCGGGACTGAAGAAGTCATCGCAGCTTGTGATCCTCTGAATGCGAATCCTCCTTTCCTTGATCGCTGTTATGAGAGCGGGCTTAATTTCGATCAAGATGACATTGTCCGGCATCTTGTCGGTAAACAGAGAATTCCTCAGCACAAAGTGAGAACCCTTCTTCGTGGTGGCTCGCACGTTCGAGCAATCGACGTCATCCATGAGGACAGTGTTCACGTCCATGTCCAAACAATACATCCTTTCCGTAATGCGACGGAAAAGTTGTGAATCCGGCAACTTTGATGGGTGGACGAAACTGCACAGTCCGTTCATGTACGACTCGAAGGAGTATGCGGAATACGAGTCAAAAGTACCATGCAATCGCAAATCCGCACAAAGATGTCTCATACAGTGCAAGTTGAACACCAGCTGTGACTCACCATATGAAGCAGCGAATTGTGAGAGCATTTTCATAACAAGGACACCTCAAAATCAAGGTAGTGTCTATAACGCTTTAAGTTGCACAGTATGTACATGCGAACGGAGAAATTCCTGAAGTTTTCACAGACCTTTTCATCTACCAAGCGATTCAGTGCAACTGGCCCGATGTACAGCAGGAATTGCCGAAATTGTGTTGTCTTTCATCGTTCATAAGCTTAGAATGTACGGCATTTCCACGAAAAGTCGGCTGTCAGTTGGGAGCGGATGAGCCCAACTCTAGTGTTCACCGCCTTCATTAGTTTCAAGCCGATACGAGTGCTCACTTGTAACGGCCCAGATCTTCACAGTGCGATGATTCTCTTGGTAAATCCTAAGCAAACCATGTGCATGTAATCCGGATGGAAGCAGGAAATCATATCTATATTCAGCGGTTCGAAAAGCGAATCGCCTGTATGATGTTCTGCCTGTGTCCTGCACCTGAAATCCACGCCATTTCACAACCGGCATTGCAAGTTAAGGTACGCCATTCTTTTGTCCACCTACAAACTGCAAGCGGTGCATTTCTCACAAGCGTAATATCCTGTGGTTTTTCACTTGCTGTAATGGGCGCGTCACCGATAATGCAAATCAGCACGACGTTCACTTGCTCGCTGTAGGCGGTCAGTGTGACCACATCGCTTAAAACCGTCTTCAGGTCAGCAACCAGATCAGTAAGATATTCATGCACATTACCGGGTTTACCCTCCCAGCAAAATATACCAGTGAAAAATACCGGCGTCTTTGGCAACGTGCAACTCCATCAGTATGCAGCTGCATATGAACGCACGTCAATTGCCCATCCCAGTGTCCGCGCAGTGCCTGTTCGCTGCTTTATTTCACACCGAAGTGAACTTATTCACCTCCGCCATTGGTCTTCTTTCTGCATACACATGGTTTGTCCAGCAGTGTAGGTGCATCAATCGGCAACTCCAGTAACCATTGCTTTGGTATTGATATATTCGCCGAGTTTGGCATTTAGGTTGCAAACGTTTCACCACCAAGCGAGGTGACATCATCAGTGCGTCAGTGTTTCAGTGTATAGTTGTGAACGTGGCGTTTGGTGAATGTGGAACGATGCCTCCTATTATATAGCATAGTGGGTTGACCTACTGACCTGAATTCTGGTTGATCGCTTCCGGTTGTGTTTGACCTTTGACCTGACCCAACATTGGTTGATTTTGTCGCAATTGAGCTCGGATCTGATGTCCGATTAGTTGTTCCCCGGAGTCCTTGGGCTGGAATTTGATTGGCGGCTCTCTGTCGTTCGGGTTTACCACTATTTGGGCTCGATGACGTTTACGTCTCCTCAAGTCGTTGATTCGCATTGGTTCATCGATTATGTCTAGTTCGATGTGTCTGTTTATCGAACCGGTTGATGAGTACCAAGCTTCGAGAAATTCTCTTGCATGTTTGGCATTTGCCTGAGTAAAGATTTCTGTGGTGTTCAAGTTGAAGGCGTGTCCAGTTTCATCCCCGTGGGCGGAGATCAGAGAAAATTGATCGTGACTCTTGAAGGTCAGTTCATGTTCATGTATTCGTGTTGATAATTTCCGTCTGGTTTGGCCGACGTAGTGTTGTCTACAGTCATTGCATTGGAGTTTGTAAATGAGGTTTCTTCTGTCGGCGCACAAGCCAACAGCAATATCACGAAGGATACTATCAAAACCAAAAGAGCAATCCAAACCTGCCTCTTTCAAAAGAGGCTGGCTGGAAAGTCTATCTGACTGCGAAGGCTGCGATCAAATGTGAATGATAGTCAACTTGAAAATGAACCAAATCCCCGACTACTCATCAGTAATCTCATGAAGTATTGGTCAAAAATGTTGCATTCACATTACTGGTCGTAGTGGACGTGATCATTCCACATTTTTCCATTAAACGCGTGTGAATGCGTTATTTTTCTTGATCCCATAAACATACTTTATGAAAAATATTCGTTATACGAGATACAGACACGCGAAACTGTGTCTCTGCCGAACAGTCCGAAAGATTTTCAACTTTCCAAGTGTTTCCAGCAACTGACGAAGTCCTACGCTGGAGTCTGCCCGATCGTTCGCTGAACTTTGAAATTCCACGTCATCCGTCCCGAAAACCGAGTAATTTTAATACTTTCCCAGCGCTAGTTATGTCACGTACTGGCAAAGTCCCTGGATATGGATTCGGACGCTTTCCCCAGAGTAACCTTGAACTGTTTGAAAAATCAACTCACAGACAAACTTGTAAATGGTAAAGCGATGTAACACCACACTTTTTGGACTGAATCTCCGAGGCAAGCGTACTATTTTCCCGCTGCGCGCGTCGTAGTTTCATGAACTACAATCGTTTCCTTGTTGATCACGTCCTTTTTGGTGGCAGATTTTACGTCTGCAATACTGTTCAGTTACTGGTTGTTTTATACCGTCTCAAAATATCTGCAGTGGTGACGCATAGCCCAGTATGCTTCTCACTTGTGCGTTAAGAAACATACATTGTTAGTATTGTGTGCCATACTGCTGTGATTTTCGAAAGACCACTCATGATAGAAGAATCATTAAAAATCATTTCGCTACTGCACGCTAGCCATGATATAGTAACACGACGTCAATGTTATGCGCACGATCAGGGGGTTTTCTGTTGAATAGATTTGCAGCTGGTTGAGGTATATGTGCATTTGAAATTGTGCATGCAGCACGGAGACTTATTCGCAAACTGCATACCATCCTATCTTTTTACGAAGCGCTTCGGTCCGCGTACGTTGCGTGCAGAACGGGTGGTGGTCGACGACGGAACGGGGATGTCATGAGCCCCGGGACCAGTTTATCAGTGCTGCTGACGGGAAAGCTAGCGAGCACAGGCTGAATGGCAGGCGAGAACGCGAGAGGACGTGTCATGGAAATTTTAGTAAACCGGCTTCAGACGGTAGATAATGACAGTGACCCGTTTTCCTCGGCAGTTTGTGGTATACGACCGGTTATTTTCTTGATGCACCTTAGAAGATCCTTCGTATGAACAACAGAGAGGGCATCGTTGCTTTTCCACGGGCACGAAGACGTATGTACCTTGATGAAGGGTATCCGGAGTGAAGACCTTATGTGTTTGTTGTCAGCTGTCTGTCGAGGGGAAACGACGCATATAGACGGCGAGCTTTCTGGTAAAAGAGACGCAGTATCTGAAGTGGCTTGTGGTGTTGAAGAATTTAGCCTTAGGCAAACGCAGTAGCTAACTGTAAAGTAGTTTGGTCCTGGAAACCTGAGAGTCTACCTTGGGGGCCACACGGATACTGAGTATCTCCACTAGTAGGGGTTATGTCCAGCGGATAAAGTCAACCGCACCAAGCGCCGCTTTCGCTTGTCAGTGAAAGCATACAACCATTTTATTCGCGGCTGAATGGTAAGTCGTCGTGAGCGAGCGGTGGCATTCTGAGATACGCAGCATATGTGTGAAGCAACCACTTTAAAATTGCGGGCCGCGGTCGGTTGTCACCGCGGTTGGGTAATCATGCGGTGTAACCCAACGTTCTATAAAAGCATAAGAGATTTTTTCGGCTTCAACGTCAGGTATTGGAACAGCTCCGGGCCATCAGGCCAAGCGATTGGTCATCGTAAGAAGAAAGGACATACTACTGGACAGTCGACGTGCACCTGCGACTGACGAGAAGAACCAGCTGAATAGCGCCTCATGGGGCTGGTATGTGAAGATGAATCTTAGCCTGTTGACAGGCTAAACAATCGCGCACCCACTTTCTGATGTCCTTCTGCATACCCGTTGGAAATGGGTTTGGCGGTTGGCCGAACGCCAGAACAAAAGGTACTATGTAGCGTGTTGAACACACTTCGTGGGAAAATTATAGGAATCACTGGGCGCGAATGACCGGTGGAAATACCGCACAACGTAGCGCCTTCGGATGTTAGCAAAGCCTGATCTATCATACGTAAGGCAGACTGCTGGTAGAAAGCGCGGAAATCAGTTTTCGAATGTTGTGCCTTGGCGATGACGTTTGGATCGACTGAGTCGTATGTAACTAGTCCCGATGCTTGCGACAAACCACCACTCACCAAGTTACCGCTGCAAGAAGTGTGAAGTACGTCTGATGCAAACAGAGATACGAAGTCCGAATGTCGAAATTCGAGAGACAAATATCACAAGGACCTACGGCGAAAGGCAGAAGACGGCGGTCTGCTGTCGGTAGGTGTAACGAACTGAATCCTTCTGGGGACAAGTCGGAAAGGCCGAACGGCCGAGCAGAGTACTAACAACTGACCATCGAACGTACCATACCTTGTTTCAGCCAGAAATAGACGTCTGAAAGAGATTGCCAGTGACTTCCAATGCCAGTCGATGAACTGATAAAGAACGGAGGCGATCGCGGTATCTGATGTGCAAACGTCGGTACTTATCTCGGTGGCTGAGTTGAAGTGATATAGCATTAAGGCGGTGTTTGATACACCTTTAACACGGTTGAACGATTTAGCGGCTGCCTCTTTTAACTTTACATCCTCCTTGGCATGGCCACAGAATAAACCGGCTAGAAGCTGCATATGTTGAGCGCAGTGTGGAGTGAACCGTTTGTAGTAACTGACCATTTCGTTAGATCAACGGAGAGTAGCAAGATTTGTAGGACGGGGAAAATCGCGAATTAATCCTACCCTATCATTCAGAGGTCGAACGCCACGCTGATCAACGTGGTACACTAGGAGCTCTACTAAGGGTTGACGAAAAGCGTACTTATCCTCGCCAACCGCCATCCCATAAGTTGCTAATCTGCCAAAGAGCTCCCGCAGATAGATGTGAGTTTCCTTCTTCAGGAGCGCTTGCAACTAGTAAGTCGTCGGTTCAGGAGAGAGCGAAATACAGGTTCTGTTGATTAAGTGCCGAAAACTTTGTCTGGCGTTCCTTGAACAGACGCCTTGTGCAAAAATCCGAATGGACCGAATGGTGTGATAATGGCCGTCTTGGGGAGATCCTCTTCTACAATCACGATCTGGTGGTGGGCGCACACCAGATCGATTTTCGAAAGAATACGTGTGCCATGAAGGCTAACTGTGACGCCGTTTATATGTGGGATCGGGTATATTTTGAGTGCCGTGGCGCTGCTACGCGAGCATAAATCTCTATAGGAAAACCAATTGCCCGACGCTTTAAGCGCCATGTGGAGTGGTGAAGCCCAGGGGCTGCTGCACGGGTGGATGATTCTCAGTTCCAGCGTGTGCTGAAACTGAGCACGAACCATTTTTTGCTCGTCCGGTGTCAGACTGCGGGCCCTACTGAACACCGGCGAGTCTTCCGTGACTATATTTTGCCTTAAGAAACCTCCGACAGTAGACAGAGATGAAGACTGCCGAAAAACAATCGGATACGCATCGATTATATAGCTAAAGTGATCCATTCACAGGGAGCTTTGATACACGGGTCTGAATGATAACTGGCCGGTTTAAATACCGATGACAGTAAGCTTTCACGTCTGTTAAATATACGAGATCAATGACCGAACGCTTTAATAGTGCTTCCGCTAGTCGCACGAAGATTGGAAGCGATCAGTCTGTTTGCGTCGTGAGGTCCACGTAGGATCATGCTGACCTCAGGACTTGTGTCGACAAGATGGCGGACAGGCGGCTAGTGATCTTTTGTTAATAACAGACGACCAAGCGGATAGGCTATGTTAGTAGCAATAAGGACTTTGCTGCCTTGCTTACTAACCGGACCAAAGGTGCGGGGGTGTCGGCACCGTCAGGCGTGCTTGCAAAATTGCTGGTGACAGGAGCAGTTATCAGGATTAACGTTCGCTAGCAGCCGATGAGGCGCCTGCGACCCTGAGCGGCTATTTTTTCGTCCAGTGGGGTGCGTTGTTATTAAGCTGTACAGTAACACCAAAACTTTTGGCAATCAAAGTGGTTATTGCGCCTAGACTACTCGAATCCAGTTGAAAAGCATTGGTGCCGTAAGTTTTCCAATCCGGTCAGTGATATCGGCTAAAGTTGACGAGGTTGTCGACGAACTTGAGGTGAGGATGTTGTGCAAATACTTAGTCAGACGACAGGGCCACACCTCTATAAGTACAGCCCCCTCTACAAGCGTCACAGCTACTAGACGCTGCATGTGGCGGATATATGGTGGTTTACGACTACCGAGGTCGGTTGCCTTCAAAAGCTGGAAAACATGCGGTCGGTCGGACAAACCAACACGCATAATTACGGTTGACCTTAGATGCACGTAGGGCTTCGTGGAGTCCTTAAACTTTCTGATGGTTGGGAATAGTGGTGGTGTTGTTTGTAGCTTGGGTTGATGGTTGATGCAAACGTTTCGTCACCAAGTGAGGTGATGAAACGTTTGCAACCTAAAGGCCAAGCTCGGCGAACATATCAATATCAAGTCCTTAAACCATACAATACAGTCCACTTCACGGATGGCGGGACGTGGCAGTGACGCAGCCATGAAGTGGAAAAAGGTTGTCTCTAACTCAACTTGCTACAACTCGAACGTAGCCTCAGTGAGCAAACAAGGATTTCAGACAACTATACTAAAATTTTGAGAGTAGTGCAGAAAAAACACTGCCCGAAACTTCTAGCGAAACGTGAGGTTGAGCACCCGTTACAGAAGAATGGATAACAGACCAAGTTAAAAATAAATACATGTGAAATACATAGAAATAATGATTCACAGTTATAAGAAAGGTATATATGTGTAGAAAAGAATTGTTCGAACGGGCTCGCCAAAATATTGCACGGCACACTGAGTTCATTTCCCGATGTAAGAAGTAGCCGGACTTGTGATTCAAAAAGGCTGTTGAGGGCAGTGACCGAGTGCTTATTCGACGACATGTACATGATTTTCTCCATGGCGCAATAAGTGGGGCACCGGCACGTAAATTAGTCAGGGAGGCTTGAGTCCAAGTGACCATACGAACCTTCGATTGAGGACGCTGTTCGATGTGGCGAAAAGTAGACGTCAATGACGCTCTTGTTGAGGATGTCTGTGTACATCTTTTCGACCCTTACCTTGTCCGTAGATGTTTTCTTCCGTCCTCATATTACCTGCTTCTTTTCCTCCCCCACATTTTAGCACGTTCGCAACTTGATTTTCTGCTTGTTGTGTGTGTATACATATATTTATAGTATAGACCTGCATACACAAGTCTTAACGGTCAATTCACGCTACGTGAATTCTTTACAAGCTTGCACTTCAAGCTTGGCCACGTGGGAACAATCAAACTCAAGGCAGTCTCACGACGACGATTTTGGTTCCCAAGTCATCACAAAAATGCCGCTTTTTTCTGCCACTGATGCAAAAGGTGCGGTACTTTCAAGAACCTCCGTGTGGGACTTAGGGAGTAGGTGGCGAGTGGATGGAAATTCCAAACGGATGTTATACCGTATACAGTGGAACAAATATTCTCGACTGCAATCTGTCGAATCAGAGAGTTGATGGAAACGGTGGTTCACCTTAACTGACCACAGCCATACACGACTGGCGAAGCATAAGTGAGACGCCGGAAGCAGTGTTCAACGAAGGGGTACTTTGTGTTAGGCGCGATTGAAACCAATTAAGCATGCACAGGTCAAACTTAAATTGATACTTCGTACGTGGTTGTTCTGTTCCCCTCTCAGGTCACTGGGCAGCCTCGTGCACGAGGCTCCCATATCAACGGATGGTCGAATGAACAAGGTGGGCAGTTATATTCAGATGTAACTTTTCATATTCCTTCAACCCTTTCCATTTCGGTTATTCTGGCTTTGATACATATTTTATCAAAGAACCTTGAATACCACCCACTGTTGCTCTTCCAGCTATGTTTTGTTGTTTGATGGTCAACGCATGATGGGTACTCGATATATGAAACTGTTCACTTTGAATCTCTCTTCAGTAGTGCATTCTCGATACTATTGGTCTCCAGCTGCTTGTTTTCTAGGCTCATAATCCTATCTGTTTCACATTGAGGCCGTATTGAAATTATAATGAGATGACAAATGATTCTGCTTGTAATCTTCGTTTCATGACCTACTCGCCACACAACTGGGCAAACTGTAACGAGCGCAAGCCAGGACAAGGTTGGTGCAAAGGTGAAGTAGCTGCGTCGTGAGAGTACGCCATCCGCACACGATGAGGATATAAGCGGGGATTCTTTTAAAGCTTAACTGATCTCCACGCCCTACGATACAACTCAGAGCGATTTCTCTTTGGAGAGTGCGGCCTACTGCCTTGAAGATGACGTGGGTTAATTTAACAGGCACGAGGGATGCTGCAGTAACCACGCAAATACACTAATTACGAAGCTGGTGTCTTTTAGTAGGCTTGCACTTGAAATGTAACATAAACGGGTATGATGACGCTGTAGTAAGGATGCAGAGTAACTTGAACAAAGAAGTCCTGGCTGTTAATAAGACTGGTAACACAATATAAGTGTTGTTGCCTGTCGGTCATCACACCACTGCCCTAATAGAACAGGACCGGTGATGCGGTCAATGCCCACGGAGCTGACTGCGAACAGTGTGCTGTTTAAACGTTTGAAAACACTTTAGTTCCGTCACGAGACACAAAATTAATGTGTACGTTAGACTGATACCGCTCAGTGTTTTTCAGTCAACCGAAGTAAAAGCAAACCGGATAAAATCCTCATATACATTCAGAAGGTTCAACAAACAGGACACACGGCGGCTTATTGCCTTCATGGTGTCTGTGTTGTATCCGTCGATCGAAGGTTATCACGAGTCGTTATTCGACCTGTCCGAAATTCACTGTGTAGACCGGGAACATGAGCCCTCAAAACTTCGGACTTCGTTTGGTCGAACAGAACTCTTATTTGAAACTCTCCAGCTCAGCTCAGATAACATACCTCTCAATGACTATCAGTGGTTTGTTCATCCCTGTTGCCCTCAAAAGAAAGGTAAGAAAAGGGAATCCATGAACTACTGGGAGACCGGTTCCCGTCCCGGATGGAATAAATGCAGTGAAATAGCATCAAAACTGGGCCGTCAAACTTCAAACATTTCTATGTCAACCTCTTTTTCCTGCAGCCTTCCCATTCCGCAGTTCTCCAAAAGCTCCCTACAATTCCTCTAAATCTTGGGCAAGGCCAAGTAATGCCCCGATGCTTTGTTGTGACGGGCTATTCACGGTCTCGTATTAAATAGTAGGAGGCAAGTTCCGTGCGTGACAAAAGTGCTTACGCCAGATTTGTGAAGTCGTACGACGGTTTACGCAAAGTTCGGAAGTCTTCGTCGATGAACGCCCCGGTAGATTGGACGGATAAGCCGGACGTTGTTTCCAGCTAATCACAGATTCCCGTGTTGTCGGAGATCAGCGTAGCTATGTACAAAGGAGCAAGCAACTCAATAAATATGGATGTTCAATTTGGCGCACCGCCATTATATATTGTAGTCACCAACAAACGTGTGACACCTCTAAGGGTCATGGCTACGATTGTTTTCTCACTTGTCCTTTTTGAACGCGTATGCCTGCAACGGTAGATCTGATGCGAACTTAATGCCACTTTCTTCAGCCGTGCAGCAAACTGCACACATTGAATATTTGTTCTTTTCCCAGCAACCGTATTGCCTTCTATTCTTCAGAGTTGTTTTCATCTGCACGACTTCAAGGGTTATTGAGCTCCCCGGAGGTTCTAAATACTTTTCGTTTGGCGCTCCTCCGAGTGACGCCAAGTGGACCAGGGCTTATCTTGAGTTCTTTCTCTTCATTAGTCGTTGTTGTTGGCTCCATACTAGGCTAAAGCTAACGACTTACCACACTCCCACCCACTGCTGGAAGTATACGGTTTGCTTCCAAACCCTAACGGGCCCATTCAGTTCGACGCCTGCTGGGGTTACATTTCGGTTGCTCTTTGGGAGGGGCATTTTAAACTGCTTGGGGAGCGAGGTCGAACATATCCACCTGTCAGCTACAATATATACAGCATGTATATCAGTTCAGTACATTTCGGATAACAAAACTTGATGGGTTTTCGCTGCGAGTAAACAGCCGCTCTCCTGCATCAGACACTCAGATCGGGACGTTAAAGACTTCTATGAGATCTTCTCTTTCCCGTCTCCTTTAAAAGGCGGAAAGATCAAGGTGCTCAAGTGTACTGGAATAGTCAATTCCCTGAAATTTTCCAAAATATTGCATACCTTCGTCGCACCTCATCCAAGACCTCAGCATCCTTAATCAAATAAGGACACTAGGCCCGCACACAGTGTTCTAGACGTGGTCTCAACGTAGCCCTGTATAGGAGCACGAGCATGCTGAGTTTCCTCGAGGCTACTGTCTTTTCAGTTTGTAGTAGACAAGTGAGTATACGTTCGATCCTCGTCCACTAGCGATTTAAATCCCCTTTCCCACAAAGCAGTCGATGTGTAGTCCCAACAGTCATCAAGCTGAAAAAGGAGCACGTTAGGGTTTGACAACAAACGGTATATTTCACAGATAGCTAGTTCCAGCCTGATTTGAGATCAACGGTAGCTACCGAAAAAAGGAAGGAAAGAAACTTGAGGCTCCAACTCACTTGGCAGCACGCAAAACTGCGTTATCAAAAAATTGCGTGTAAAATTGGAGTGTGTTGAACAACGTTCAAAAAGGTACAGGTTAAACGACCCCGAAGAATGAAATAACAGATAAGTCGTTTGGAAAAGAACAAGAATTCGTTGCATGCAACTAGTTGTACGACGAATAAGGCGGCGAACAGCCCCTACCAGGCTTTCTGTAGCAGACGTTCACGAAATCATTCGTACAGAATAGACTAGCGGGATCCTCAAATAAGTCGAGATCGCTAGTCACAAAATGTTGGTAGTGTCCTGAATTCCCAAATACCCCATCTTAGTAGTTTTCTGAATCAGCACACTTTGTTGTGGGCATTTTATCCATCTAAGAGGGCCTTCGGTCTCTACCTCCGCAAGTTGTCTACATTTCGCAAAACTTAACGGAAGTTCACAGTCAACTGTCCACTGGTGAATTTTACCAAGGTCTCGTTGCATCAAAGACTAGCTGGGGCGTCCCATGAGTTTCGCATCACTCACGAACACTGAGCAAGAACTCTTCACCAAATCACTGGTGTGTATCAGGAACAGCAGAGGGCCAAGATGACCCTTGTGGAACACCACAGGTGGCATGTGCAGTACGCGACTTGGAGCCCTCCACCTGTTCATAGAAACTCCTATTATGAAGCAACGTTATAACACTAGGAGATATATTACACGCCTCTAATTTTGGCATTAATCGTCTGTGATATTCGGGGCCAAAGGTCATCCTAAAGTCTAAATGACAGACCTCAAAGTAATCTCCCCTTTCCATTCGTAGAAAGATCTCATCTAAAAAAGTCAGCAAGTCAGAAAGGCTAGATCTCTCACTTGTAGAGACATTCTGTTGAGCCGTCACCAGTTTATACTTAGTGACCTGTTGCTTTACCTGTCTTTTAAGACCTGATCGGGTACTATCGAAGTAGTCGACGTTATACTGAAGGGCATGTAATTTGATAGCCATGTCACACCTTTCTTTCAAAGAGCGGGTCACCCGAAATTTTGTTTAAGTTTTCCCGCTGTTACTGTCTATTCTTTCTTCTGTTTCACTGGTACATTGTGCATCAAAAATTGCATGGCTAGTGTCATCCATCAGCGAATACCATAACATTGGTGATATTTTCCTTAGCGCATGGAAAGAGGCGACGGTCACACCCATATTTAAAACTGGTGACTAGCACTCTCCGGCTAGCTATCAACCAATGAGCCTTACTAGCATTCCGTGCAAAATACTGGAGCACCTTCCAAAACGCGCCATCCTCAGTCACTTCTTATCGGATAATCTTTTCCTCACCACACAACATGGCTTCCCCCCTGACCGGTCATACATAACAAATATGTTTATTTTTATGAATAGCTTGACGCAGGCCAAAGACATTGGCCTCATCTCAGACGCCGCCTTTTTCGATGTCGCCAAGGATTTTTACCGGCCTCTGGAAGCAACCTCTTGAAACACAAACTGGAAGCCTATGGTAATCAAGAGGAGGCTCCACGCTAGATTACCTCTTTTCTTGCTAACAGAACTTTCAGAGTTAAGACTGGCTCAGACCTCTCGTCTCTCTCTTTCATTTCTACGGGATTTCCCAAAGGGTCAGTGCTAGGTCCTTTGTTATTCCCGGTCCACATCAACGACCTTCCGGACAATACTTCCAGCAACGCCCTCTTATACGCAGATGACCCAAAAATCCGGAACGCCACTGATCCCAGTGCACTACAGATTGATTGTGACGGGATCAAGCGCCGGTCGGACGGTTGGAGTTCCCCACTAGATGAGAGTAAACGTCATAACATGTCACTCGGTGACGATTCTAGGAACGCCTCCGTGATAATTATTGTGTTCCACAGAGTAGACATAATGAAAATCAATCTGAAAAAAGTTATGGGCATCCGGTTATCGTCTAACTTGTTCTTCACGTATCACCATGAGTTGGCGGCAAAAAGGGATTCACCGCTCTTAGAATGATCGAGCGCACTTTTCTTCATACAGACAAGAAAGCAGTTCGAGCGCTTTACGGTGTTTATATAAGGCCTCTCCTCAAGTATGCGAGCCAGGTTGTGTATACCGACGATTTAGCTGTTTAGCTTGTTCAGCGCGCGGCTACCAATGTGGTCGCGGGCCTGAGCAATGTTACTTACAAGTCTCAACTATAACTTTTTGACCTGTACCCACTTGAAATTCAAGGACTCCGCGGTGATTTAATAATCACAAACATCATTAGTATAGGTCTCGTGAGACATTTCTCCGCCGTAGCGGATGAAAACGGCCGGCGAGGATATAACAGAAAGCTTTTCAAGATTTTTCCTCGAACATTTTCTAGGCAGCAGTTGTTTCCCCATAGGGTTATCAACTAATGGAACAGCCTTTCTTTGCAAGTTGTCAGCAGCGGTTCTAGAGATCGTTTTGGAGGTTTGCTTGATTCTCATTGATCTAAAATTTCATTGTGCGGGTAATGTTACTTCTTTTCTTGGTATTCACTGTAATTCCCAAAAGCGGTGCAACACCCTGTTTTCAATGATCGTCTTTCAGATCACCAGAAGAAGGAAAACAGATTGGATCCGGGAACCTTGGGCCCCTGCATGGAACCCGTGTATTAATCGCTGAATCGCCCCCTTGTGTGTCGGAGCGGCAGCGGCCATCTTCCACTCCGCAAACAGTTTGGCTTCGCCAAGCGATTTGTTAAACAGGCTAGCCAATGAAGGAGTCAACATATTGGTAAGTGGCCTTAGAATTGCAGGGTGAGTGTCATCTGGGCCTGCTGCCTTCGCAACGTTCAGCTTAACCGACTGACGCCTCACTTTTGCAGCACTGGTTATCACTTTCTCCACCATGGGTAAACAAAACGCGACGCTAACGATCTGCCACCATCCACCGTGTGCATCTTCTAAAAAAATGAAGCAACGCTTTGACTTTCTCTTCATTAGTGATTGCACTCTCTCCTTGTCCATTCCTGATACACCCAACAGACATTCGGGCGAAAGCATTGAACTGGACGTAATTGTAATGCGCCTTTAGGAATTTTAGAAAAGATTCACTGGAAGACCTTTGCGGTGCATACTCCTTCACGCAGCCAACTTTCGGTGTGTTGAAATAGCCAAGAAAGAGGAACTTTTCCGCTCGGCATGCATGACCACTCAATGCTGCTAACACATCATCTTCCTTGGACACTGTCGCCAATGCACTCCTGGAAACGCACGTCAACAACACTTCTGCCCAGCAGTTTCATGAAACAAACAACCATTTGCACGTTGGGCATTATGAGTGCCACGCCAGACCATTCTTCGCGATGTTGAGCCACTGGGAGCGAGGACCCTCCTCCAGTCTTCCCATCCTGTCGATCCGCCCGGCATATACATTATCCGGATGGGCAAGGGTTTTTTCACTGCTCACCTACGGCGCCAGCCACGACTCAGTGACCACTATGAAATCCGTACCTCTGTGAGGGCTCGGAGTTCTTCCATGCTTGCTCCTAGCACTCCACGCCGCCGATAAGTAATGCATGTTCACCCCGCTGACTTTCAGCCTGGTATTGCTCGTGTTGGCCACCACTAAGCGGTTCCTAATTATCCTTTCGTAAGTTTAAACTGTCCTCTCGGACTAACACTGTTGAGACATGATTGTCTAAACTCAAGGATACAGAAGATACAGACAGGGCATACCCGCTTCAGAATCACACGTTCCGCACGCAACATGTAAGCATGGTCTTTTAAGTTACTTCATTTCGAGTGATACCAAAGGTTGCACTTGTCACAGCAGATTTTAGTCTCCTCCATTTCCATACAGCAGCTGTGGTTCCTACACAGAAAACTCACCTGGCTGAGGCACGATCGTGCCGTCACCAGTAACGTTGGGAGAGGATGACCCGGTGGCCCCGGGCATTGCAGAACGCGATAACAGGATAACAGCCAAAAACTATAAGACTTAGTGACTAGTACTACTGTGTGTAAACATTTAAAACCTACACCTAGTAAGTCCTGTTAGAGGTGCCACGAAACAACCAACACAGTGGCTCGATTGATTTTTCTTCGTCCTCGTATACCAAGACGCCTCAAAGCAATTCTTACTCCACTATCACTTGTGCCATCGAATGTCGTTGAAAAAATGGCTTATTTCTAAAGAACAGGTTGCTCGAACCTCTCTGATCTTGTCAAAAGTGAACGGATCCACCAGAGATGATGAGAGATTGTGCCTGAAATGTGAGCTACATCCGATGTTTTTTTATGGCAGAAGTAAATGGACGGCTTTTTTAGAAGCCTTGAGCTTTCTTCAAACGTGTAGTTTCTCCCAGGCCAGAAAAACCAATCGATCTATATCCAACTGATGAGAAACGTCGAAACAAATTCGCTGTTATGTTATTGCCTACCCATGGGTGCCTTGTGAAATTATGATTCAGTGGTGTGGCAGATTTATGACTTTAGATGAGACTCAGCTGTGAAAAGTCAGGGCTTCGGCTAGATTCGAACCAACGACAGACACAGCATGCCTCAACGCGGTAAGCGCACAACCAGCTGAGCTACGAAGCCACACCAGGAGCTCGGAAATTTCACATTTGAGTCTCAGCTGGTAAAGCGCTTGCCGCGTTGAGGCACACTGTGTCTGTCGCTGGTTCAAATCCAGCCGAAGCCCTGACTCTTCACAGTTGGGTCTCATTTAAATTCATAAATCTGCCACATTACGCATTAGTAATACAATTTCTATTCTCAGCAGTGGCATTGGTGGATTCCAGCGTGAACTGTTTGAGAAATCCTGCCGGGGCGGTTGATCCCCTGAATCTTTTGGTGGATTCCATATGAGACAGTGGGACGGGTGGGAACAGAGTCAAAATGTGACATTTTCGAGCTCATGATGTGACTTTGTAGCTCAGCTGGTTGTGCGCTTGCCGCGTTGAGACATGCTGTGTCTGTCGTTGGTTCGAATCTAGCCGAAGCCCTGACAGTTGGGTCTCATCTAAAGTCATAACTCTGCTACACTACTAATGATTCAGTCAGATGAGTGTTCAGTGCTGCTTGTATTACGGAAAGTGGTAATCAACCCATCTCGTAGTTTCAGTTCATCACGAAGGCTACGCAAAAGCAGCGAGCGAAGGGGGAGCAGCGTGACCAGTAGAAAAAAAATGACGTACGCAACTTTTGACAACGGATTCTGGAAAGCTTTTGTCATATCCATTCCCTTAGCATGAAAAGCCAAATACCCAACTCTAATAAATATGGAACTGTCAGAAAAACCCCATAAGATCATAGGTGAGGAGGTGACGAACAACTGTTTTCGATAATTCTTTCTCAAGACAATACAATTACATAGGCTTAATCAAGGCGTCGTAACACCAACCGCAAAAACAGAGAGTGACTGTTAACGAATGACATTAGAGGCTACTACTACACTCCACACAATAAGTGGTTAGACCTAGACCGGATTTTGACTGGTTGTTATGTCACATGGTCAGGATCAAATGTTGTGTGTGGTTAGACTGAGTATGACCAATCTATGGCTTCGGAAGTTGCAAGGACTGAACAAACTTCTTTTGAGAGCACAAGTCAGGGTTGCGTAGGCTGATTGCAGTCGATTCGGCGGTCACCACAATACGCTGACGGACTGTTTTTGGTTGAACGTTGGCCACTCTGTAGATTTTAGTACTTGACGCACCAAGCCGCTTTTCCCCCAAGTACGCAAAAACAGAAGGCCCTTCAGGAGAGAGACCAGATCTCTATTCGACGAAATGTACAAGAGGTCTCTGATGACGCTATAAACGGTACCGACACGCGAATTAGCTAGAAAGGCTAGAGACCGGTCGTCGACAAGCGAGTAGACCGGAAGAATGTGACACGTGTCTTCTGAGTTCGTGCCACAGTCACGTGAAATACAGACCAACAACCGGATAGCATACATTATGCGAGCTTTCTTAATAGCCTAGGTACAATACGCAACTATGAGTTTTGAAACTATTTTACACATCATACCGCAGGCAAGCCAGTGAAATCTTCAGGCTGCAACAGATAACCCGAAATGTTTTGTTGACGTCTATGCAATGGTTGGTGTCGGCTAGATGTGCAACAATGACGCTGGTGACTGCTTTACGACCAACGGTTCCGATCCAATCTGGAAGATGTTCGTCGATCGTTTGTGAGAAGCGCCTAGTGGTACGACCAACATGTCCCGCAGTGCAACAGCAGCACGTAAATGAATACACGAGCACTGATTGATCGTGAACTGATAGCTTGTCTTTCAGGCTCAATATTAACATCGGCATTGTTGTGAACCAATCTCCTAAAGTTGCTGCTGGGGAGGTCCGTCTATGTGACCGGTACATGCACCGGTTAAACCGATCCACTGCAGCATCCCCTTTAAACGGGAGTTTTATAAACATGGTCTTCTTTTCGGCTGTGGGCATTACC
Source organism: Paragonimus westermani (assembly GCA_008508345.1). Lineage (NCBI taxonomy): Eukaryota > Metazoa > Platyhelminthes > Trematoda > Plagiorchiida > Troglotrematidae > Paragonimus > Paragonimus westermani. The sequence goes on along the minus strand of QNGE01000963.1, from coordinate 184,704 downwards.
TCATGAGGGATTCGGGCCTTCATACTTGAATGGATGAACTGCTCCGGATAACCGTTTTTTCTCAATAGGTTTTCAATCGTTTTCAGTTCTTGCTCCACTGCATCATCTGAACAAACCTTTCTTGCTCTGTTTGCCAGGTATTGGGCTAGATTTCGTTTTTTTTGAGGGACACAGGGCTGTTGAAGTTTGTGTACTGATCTGTCCATGTAGGTTCACGATATATATATATGTATGTATTGAACTGCTAAAACTGGCCACTTCAAGTGTAAGGTATAAAGGGCTTGTGGTCTGTGTAAATAGTGTTCATTTATGTGAACGTTTGGAGAACTAACAATAGAAACGGTGAATCATCAGCCCTTAAGCAAGCAAAACATCTATTTCGATATTTATGAGGATTGAAACGTGAGTTTGCATAAATCCTACCGTATTCTCCTGTTTAAGTGTGACTGACTATAGAAGCCCCCCCAAGACAACAACTTCCGCATGTTTTTCCTGGAACGTGATTGCTGAAGAGGGTGTACCGGAAGTGCGAAAACGAAGGAGGAAGTGAAGGAAGGTTAACAACATACAGGAAACTAGTTCTGACAGTATCAACAAAGTTATTCTGTTATTATGGTGCCCAACTTATCTTCGATTTATATGGTAATCACAGAGCCAGGTAGGAGACGTAGACGTTACTTTCCAAGACATAAAGTAACCAATCCCTATTCAGCGTAATGAAAGCAGCGCTGCGACTAAAAAACTACATACGAACGCACATTTTGGAAGTGTAGAATACTGAGATAGCGTCGAACGAGGGACTGTTTGCCAAGCTGCGTATCAGCTGACCATTTGTAGGCAAAACACCTACACAACCCTTTAAGATTACGAAATCGGTCCACAACACAATCAGCTTATTTAATGTGAGTGTGATACTGACAACCCTTCATTGGCTTTATATCGATTAATTGCAGACGCTATCAGACTGCGGAGCTTCCAGGTTTAACACCGATGCACAGAATTTTGCTTTTTGTAAACACTTTTAGCTTTCTAGCTTAAATGCACATGGGCGTTGCCCATGGGCCGTGCCTTGTACCTAATCAGTTAATCTGCACAGTGTTGATCAGGCGTGCGTCGTTGACATTCCGGAAAGAGATCTGAATTATTTCGCAGACAATGCTTGAATCTACACGGAATCAACAGCCACAACAGCGGTGTAATTTAAGAGAAAAGTGAAACACTTGACAAAGCGATGGCTAAATCCCTTGTGATGCGCCGAAAAATTTGTCAACTAATCAAAACTAACAGAAGCACAGCCACCTACTTCAGCTAGGCATGACGTGCAAAGAAAGTTACTTTCATTGTAGCCAATGGAGGAATATTACACATTTCATGTACTAATACACACAATAATATATTTTAAAAGGAAGTAGTGCGGATCATAAGTGAGGTGTTTTTTTGATAATCGGTCGGTATTAAAATCGTAGAATTGTAAAGCTGATTAATGATAACACTTGGGGGGACAAGAAATACAGAATGAAATGATAGTTTTAATTACAGTGTAATGTTTTTATTTGAACAAACATTTTAGCTCGACAGAAAAATCACACTCATATCTGTTACCGTTTTCTCTAGACATGTGGACTAACCGAAAATGTCAATTACTGTTAATTCCTGAAAAGTTTGAATTTCGTTTCGTAGAAACTACAATAAATATTTTTTCGACAGTCAAATCCATCGGTACATTTCTGATGACTTTGGGTTTTTACCTACTTTCATTTTAGTCAAACTATCCATTTTGTAATATCCATCCTGGACATAAAATCACAACGCACTCAGTGCCTCGCTAGCTTGGCGTGTTTCTTTGTGCACTCTATTTCCCAGGTTGAATACCAATACACAAGGATCAACTCGCTGAGTCTTTGTTTTTTAGTGTCGATCGGTTTTTAATGGTGAGCACTTGCTGGGTGTTATTCTGTTGGATCAGTTCCAACAGTTTCCATGATGGAAGGCAACCTCAGATGATTCCAGATTATATTCAGCCATCATATATGATGGGTGACCAAGCAGGGTATGCCCTCACTCCGAAATTGAGTAGAATAGCTCAACATATTTGTGGGATACGATCAAAACCCACAGGGAGTGGAACATGGACAAAGAAAACCCAGTCAGTCACTCCTGAGAAAAATCTGCTCAACAGGCAAAGGCGACGGATTAAAATCCACGAGGAAAACGTCAACCCAATGGAGCGAACCGAGCAGGAGTTCACAGGGCGTTTGAATGCCTCGCTGAATTGTGAACCGAAACTTCGGGTCATGAACGTGAACGCACAATCGATGTGGGAACTGCGTAAAAAAGATCGTGCCTTATTGAACAAACTTGACCGAATAGAACTGGTGCGTATTTTCACGCAGCCGTTTTGACTGGTGTTTACTTGGAACAATTGAAATTAGTCATCGTCTTTGTTGTCTTCAGCAGAAGAAGCTGGATTAGAAGATTTTACATAGAGTTTCGACAGAGAAACTCCGCTCTCAAAGGCTTTTTTTACTGAGAGCCCTGAGTGCGGTGGTCGTCGTAGATCCTCCGTCACCTGAAGTAACCAGACTGGGAGACGTGCTCTCATTCTGCCACTTGAAAAAGACACTGGGATAGAAACCGCACCGTACTTTCTCTTGAACTGGACGATACATTAAATTTCGCGTTTCCGTACCATTTAGGCAAAAATCAGTTCATACTCTACCTCTGGTTCCGGAACATTGAAACTCTAGTTTACTGACACTGAAGCGAAAGACAGAAAATTCATGTTGTAGTATTTACTGAAGAGCCCATTCAGAACAGTTTGTCTACAAGCATTTGGTATATGACCCAAAATTGTGTAAGCTGCACACCACCGATGACGGTCAGCATACTGTAGCGGTCTAGTCAACCAAATGATAAAAATGTCCCAAAAGTGTAACATCAAAAAAAAAGCTGTGGCGGTAGCGGATGGGCACAAAAGGTATGCTTACCGATAAAAAGTTGAAGTCCGCTGAAATGAAAAAGTCATCGCACAAAGAGACAGTATCAAAGGATAGGTTCGGACGACTTCGAATAACTAACTCCATACATAGCGTAAAGTCACAAAGCACTGAGCATTGATAGATCGGCAGATACGTGGAGCAAATCTACACAAAGGAAGAAGACAGAGGCGCTGTGATGCAACTCCCGTTGATTGTTGTTGCCAGTCGAATTCCAAAAACGATTTAGATTTTTCCAAACAAAAGTACAGATGAAATTAACTAGATGTGTACAGAACGTACGAACGTGAACACTGTACGTGTGAACACCACACGTGGACACTATAGGTTACTGTATTTTAAGGACAAAGGTGACATTGAAAATAGGAAAACAAAATTACTGTAGCATTCGGCAGTAATGGTTTTGCAACCAGCTGAATCTGGATTGATTCCATATAACGACTGAGCCCTGCTGCTGAAAGACGCAATGCATGTTCTTGCCATCACATACTGTGTACCGCACATAAATTCGCACGTGGGAAACAAACTACACAGAACACATCCCCGATACGGCTCTACTCGGGTGTGATGATCACATATGCGGGAGCAGCCGTTTGTGGAAGACGACGCCAAGTGGTTAAGCACCCAACGTTAATAACACTATAACTTCAGTCTATCAAGAGTGACCAACTAATATTGTTGTATTGGCATGACAACCGACAAGTGGGCTGTGCCCCCAGCTACCCAACCACCGGAAGACTGCGATATGATCGCAGAGTTACAAGTTCGTATTCTCCAAACAATCGCCTACGTATTGTTGTCTGTAGAAGTACTTGTAATCCACCATAAACTGGGCTATACACAACCCCTCGCTTCTACTGCCTATGTTGCATCGCGTTCACTTCTGAACTGGAGTAAGTTCACTACTTAACACCAGTCAGACGAGCTCCGATACAGTGTAAAATCTGATTGCTTCGATTGTCACCAATTTGGTGGAGTCAGTCCGTTAAGTCAATCCAACAAGCTCATCCTAGTCAATCCATCGATTCCGTGGCGCACAGTCAAAACATGTAAATAGTCACTTATTGGCAATAGCAGATGCAGTCGCCGTTTGTCTACACCCTCCTCAACGTGCATTAAAAGACCCTTTGTCAAAACGTCAAACATCCCATAGATTTAAGTTCATGCCCTGACTAAACAGATCATGTTGTTGTGGTTAAAACCTTGAAAATCGCTCAATCGATTAGTAAAACATTGTGTTACTAGATCTCAGTAACTTGAATTATATGGCACCCCCAACATACTAGCCAGTCTACTAAAGTGCTGTCCTCTGCGCATGATTAACTCATAGAAACGTGCTGTACCTCTCTTGAGGATTAACCACCAAAAAGTAGCTTGTCAGTTACACGTTCTCCACCTGATTACTGCGGGTATACTCACAAAGCTGAGTCAACGGCATTCGATTTTAAAACCCTGAAAAAGTGTCCTAGAGGTCACCGATCTACGTAGTATTCAGGACCTCAGATATGGTGACACGTGGACAATGTTGTGATACTAGGTATAATAAGAATACTGTTCTGATTGGTTGCGGCTTCAACGACCAACGTCTCACTCGACCATGCACTTTAAAATGACTCGAATGTTTGTAAATGCGACAATACACTATGCGCTTCTACTGAGTCACTTGTTATCACTACCGTTGTTATTGTCCGTAAGGCATGTAGCGGATAGGGTTCGAATACAGATACAACAGTTACACAGTAATAACAACACCTCATTGCAAATGGATGTTGCCAGTAACAACCAGCAAAGTGGTGGATAGATGTTTCGACTTTGTTTGGTCTGTTGAAACTGTGGTTCTGTTGAAGCCACTTGAAAAAGCGAGCAGTAGAAAGTAGGATGTTTTGTGGAAGGACATTTGTTTCGTTTATCGTCGGTTGCCACGGTGTAAATGATAGAAAACTTTTAGTGAAAGTGGACGCAGTAACAAGAGACGAGGACAATACGATCGATAGTAGAAAACCAATAGCGTCCTAGCTACGGAGATATGATTATGATGCCATGATCATGTCGGCACTGACTTGGTAATCTCAAGAAATACCAGCGTGAGGTTGGCTGATGGAAGTTCGTGGACAGATTGACACGGATAATGCAGGTTAGGATGACGCAGGTTCAGGCTGAATTACATATTGAAGCGGTTAAAACATGAGAGTATGTGAGATGAAGAAACGAAAGTTACCAAGGTAAACCGAGAAAGAGTACCTGTTTAACCATCAGAAGTAAAAGCCTCGCCCCCCTCACCATCACGACCTCCGCAAATTCTAAAATTTGCCACGTTTTTGGACGGTGTATTGTTGGAAATCCACAGTTATCTCCATTTTGCATCCCGCTGGTGTCGCTTTTCTATGCGAGGTTCCGTCCGCCTAGTCAGTTAGTCGGTGTGTCCAATATCCTTACCTCCATACTGGTTGGACAGTCGGAAACACTGCCAATGAGTCAGTCTGAGATGACCGGTTATTGTGACACTAATTCACAGGTTCATCGGTCCAGTGTTGTCATCAAAACCAGCATCACCCAAAACAGTAATACTTCTGGGTTTCACTGGTGCTTAACTTCTGGAAAACTACGAAAAAAGCAAATCCTAATCAAAGAAAAAGAGGACAAAAGGGAGGGGATCCAACCATTCGAATAGAACTGTCTACACCCAAACATTCGGCATCAAGAAATCCACAGCTTGCAAACAAACATCCGGACAATAAGTGATGTGAGGCATCATCAGTAACATAACTTTTTTTATGATTTTCATTAACGTGAGCCATTAAGTGCAATTAATTCAGAGTCATTTCGGCGAAACAACCAAAATCATTCATGCCGCTGAGCCCAATTTCCATCATCTCACCTAAAGTCCCCTGCCATAGAACTTGAGTCACAACAGCTATAGCTCGGAAGGCAAACTCAGCCCACAGCGGTCAACCCTATGGTAAACGGATTCATTTATCTTTGCCAGGTCATCATCTGTCCCCCTCGCGACTAACGTCAGCCAACCGGAGCAGCGACACAGTGTGTTCGTTGGGTCACACTACTAGATGAACTCAGTCTATGGCCTGACTACCTAAGTGCGTGCAGATTTAAAGACCGATAAAGGAACTCGGTTAGCAGTAACTACCAGATGCGCCAACATCTTTATTGCTTACCCACTGGTGCCGAATGGTGCGTGCGATCAAACGCAGACAATAAGAAGCAACTTCTTGGAGGCAATTCACGCCTCCTATCCTAGGCGGACAAATTTTGGTGCCGTAAAGTAACACAGCCCTCACAGTCGCCTTACATCAATGACCCCTAGGCCTCTGAGAGATGACTACTTGTCGTCAAAGGCATCTTAGATTAGCCCCAGTTATGGAGACACCAGCTTCCGTTTCATTCTCTTCACATCCACTAATGATGACATAGCTTTCTAGGTATACAAACCGGTCAGTAATCTTTATAAATTCATTATCTAACAGATAGACTGGGAGGAAAACGGAAAATATCGAAATGAAGACTGCCACGGTGGCCTCAACCTTAACAAAAATTGTTTCCAAACGCACGATAGATTATGACAGTTGATGACCACAACTTTACCAACCTGAATGCGGTTACCGTCGGTCCGAAAAAACACTTGGACTGCATCGAAGACGTTAACTTTATTTCCTGTTTGGATTATATGCTTTGTTACCGATGACGCCCGGTGTTTCGTTCGACCTCTACACATGCGCCTGGTATTTCTGTGCTTCTGATCACTTGACAACGAGCCACTTGATACAAACACCTATTTATTGGCGTTTCCTTCCTATGTGGGTTATATTACAAATACATGAATATCCTTAGCCAATGTCATGAGAGGCACTTGAATAAACGTTGTTATCCATGATACACGTGCAAAATTACCAGTAAATGGTAGAACCTATCGTTGCAGCGTACGTCATACGATCTACAAGATTATCGAGTGTAAACAGACCGACAATGTGCTGTTAAAAATATCCTATTATGGCTCCAGAAGATTCAGGAGACTGACTTCACCGGAAGGATTTCATACGAATCAATAGACTGAATGAGTAACTAGATTCAAATATGAAATTTTCAAACTTCCGGTGGAGTTCCGTAGCTCAGACGGCAGAGCACTTGATGCGTCTGGTCAAGCTGTTTCTAATGCTAGTTCGAATTAAGCAAAAGTCCAGATTTTTCATAGTTGGCTATCTTTCAAATTGTCAAAATTTCTAAACTATCTATCAGTAATATCCAAGTTTCGTTCGTCTTTATCAAAGGCTGAAGTAAAATGCGTAATTTGTACACACCAAACAAAGACAGACGGTGACTAGGTACGTGTACACTCAGAACAAATACTATCTCATCAGTACCAGTGTAACCTGACTGGTTTCAAAAACCACTGTTAGACACTCAACATCGATGGCTAAGTGCGAATATACACAGTTTCGTTAAAAGCTGATAACTTTTGTTTCCGATTACACAGCACTGTATCAACTGAGGTCTCCGAGCCATACTTGTAGCTTGTTTTCATGAGGCGTTCATCAGTCAACGGCTTGATATTTTCATTAACTGGTCTATCAAATTGAGGTTGATGAGTCTTCAGTTGTTTTGACCAACTTAAGATGTATACAATGATTGATAGGAAAAGTTCAGTTGAATGTCAAGCCTACTGCCAACTGTAAGTGGTGCTTAATTCATGATAGGAGTTTATGAAGGTATTATGTCCATACGGACCTAAAAGCGAACGATCGGTGAGCTTCGACTAACAAGCGGACTGACCAGCATCTATTTCCTCAGAGCTAATTAGATCACTATCAGAACTTAACCTATTGTGCCCATGTGTGTGACTGGGCTTGCCTGATAACGCGAATATATGTCAGTATGTCTATTCTTCAGACTAGACAATAAAGAACGACCTTCGAAAATATTGATCGTTGCTAGCATTTTCAATTTGAAACTACGGTTTTCAATAAAACAATTCCTACCGGACACAGGTCGTTCCAAATTTATGGCTTTTGGACATATTCATTGTTACTCGTTATTCATTGTTTCATGTGCATTGTTGCAGCGAAAGGATCATAAAACTGGATAGATCATATTGGAGTAGACGACAAACACATAATCAGAGAGGTTAATCATGTGACTCATTTTTCTTCAGTTGACTCAAGTGGCTTCAGTTGGCTGGAATGCACTAAGCGAAGACACAGGAGTGGTGGCAAAGACAGACAGTCGAACACGGAAAACATAAGTACCATAACGCTGACTACCAGCTGCACGAAATTATTAATTTGAGACACAATAAACATTTAAAATGGATGCAAAACTCACAGCAGTCGACAAACTAGTTCAGGAAAAAAAGTACAGAGAATGCGAAACGTTGCTAAAACAAATGCAGCTCACTCCGGAAGTCGCATGGCGAAAAGTCCAAGTAAAACATTTGATGAGTAAGCTGAACGTCAGTTTGTGGATCGATTGCATTCCCATCATTTGTCTTAGTCGCCCAAATGCCCACGAAACCATCAAAGGATCATATGAAATCTGTCTACACGGAAGGTCTAGAAGACGCAAAGGCTGGAGTACAGCTGGACCCAAACCACGCCAACTGTCTCACGGTAGGTGTTATCCCGTGTTCAAAATGCTTCCCAACATGAAGTTCTGTTGGTTGTAGTGGCAGGGTATTTGCGTGAATTATTTGACGAAACTGGAAGGCACGAATGAGCGCATCAAGAACGCGTACGTGATGCAAGAATTGTGGCTGGCAAGTTTAGCCTGTACTTTTCCAACCGTTATCCGAACCCAACATGTAGAAAGCCTTGAAAACTGACCCGAAAAACCATTTAACGTTAAATTGCTTAGGTGTTTGGTAATGTTGATATCTGACATGCATGCGAATGTTATCCTCCCAGGTGTTTCACGGTGACCGATTTGCCAGCTATCAAACGACAGTTCGCTAAAACATTCTTCACCCGACCTCCAGAGTCAACGTATGCCGAGGTGGGTTTCGTTTTTGTCAAGCCTAGTCCTATCCCACTAAACCATACAGGCTCTGGACTACCTTCTCAAATCCGAGAAGCGTGAGTGCCCTATATATCAGTTGGTTCACATCTATGTCTAGTTGCAAAGAAACCGCTTATGTCTACTATGATCACGCTGGCTAAATGTTATGAGCGAATGCACAATAAAGAGAAAGCCAAAGAATATTGCAATAAAGTCATAAACTTACCAAACGAAGGCTTCGAAGACACGGAGGTGAGCAATTCATCAAGCTTTCACTGATTATACTTATTCATGCAGGCGAAAGAAGATGCTGAGAAAATTATGAAGAAACTGTGATTCATCCAGGTTTCACTTTTCATGCTTTTTACCTATCAACGTTTTGTATTTGTGTGAATTGCAACTAGCAAACATGGTTTTCCTGATGTAGAATTTAATCCAACTTTTACTTGGTTATATTTCTGTCAGGTCCGCCAATTTCTAGAAGAACTGATCAACCTCCATAAAATAATCACACCTATGATGAGGACGTGCTCATAGTGTTGGATTCATCAGCTAGTCAATACAACACCCAACAAATAATAACTGTTTCGAACGATAAATGATTAGAGGGAACAATGTCTGGGTTGAAGTGTTTTCGCTATACTCGAATTTGTTATCCTTACGATCATCGGCAGTGCCAGATCTATAAGATGAGCTTCGCAATCACTAATCTAAATGTATACGCAAATAATCATTGTTAGGCACTACAGTATCCATTTCTGCCACTGCAAAATTATCAACATCTAACATACAACTCTGCTCTGGACTGTATACTACTAAACGATTCCGGCGTAGACGACTGAAGCAGCCAGGTTAATCGAAGATGTGACCCACGAGCATAGATTTGTGGTCTACAATTGTACACCTCGACTACCTCAAGCTTTTAGGCAAACAGGGGAGGTGAAGTGCTCTTGGTGTAAAGAGAACAAATACACAATCCTCAGTACTAAGAATTGGCTAGACTTTACCTTTGAATTTGCTTAAGTTTAACCAAACATGATGGGTGTCATGTGGTACACTGGAACACGTTCGAGCTCGTAGATGCTTGGCAAATTCAAAGACTGCAATGATGCGAACGTTTTACAATTGTTAAACAAAGCAATCAAATAACGGACGGCTACGCGTGATGTAGCGGATTGGGATATCGAGCGTTAGCCAGTCTGACGGAAACCACAGCATACGCCATGATAGCAAGTGATACGAAGAATTAATTACATTATTAAGTCAAACGGACGAATCACTGTATCGCATGCATCCAAACAATGCTGCTGATGCCCTCAGTCGAAATAGGAACCTCAGTCTTTGACATATGTGGTATAACTAAGAATACCATTGTGAAACCTCAAGACAAAATTGCTGTACTGATTAGTCGTCCTGAGAAATCAGTGAGCTGAATATTTGCATATACGTTGCTTGCGTATGAATATTCAGGAGGCGTGAATGGAATATGGATGAGATGTACATGAACGCAGGATTGTCTATAGAACCGCGTTGAAGAAGACGGGTATGGTGAAAAGGTGTCAGTCTGTTTGTAAAATCTAGAATCTGTAAACGAATATTCAAGGTGAATAAAATGAATAACAGCATTAGTTGTTGTTCCAACGAAGGACAAGTGTTGTTTTTTCCCCTCACCATTGCTTGATATGTAAAAAAAAGTAGATCGAGTAATTGTGACTGGTGAGAATTTCGTAAGACTCACGATATCCACTGCAGGATCCGAGAATCCACAACGGTCGAAAGTCAGTAGCCATTCCAGCCATCGGTTTAAACCTGTTTCAGATTGTGGCCTTAAACTCTAGAAATCAATGCTAGGTTCTAACCTGAAATAGGCAGTACTACAAACATTCCTACAAAATCTATATGCCACGAACTATTACACGCGAATACAATTCAAAATACTTCCAACACACAATGATTCAGCTGCCATCGCGTGTTTCGCAAATTCTAATCCACAATCACCCGCTAAGCATAGCAATTCTGTCTTCTAACTGTTACATCCACATTTTTCATGCTTCTAAGTCACAAACATACAACTCCGTAAAGTACTACTACATCCTGTCCTTCAACAAATAGGGAAATAGCTAGAAGTAGAGCATAGGTGACCAAACGGTGTCATTAACTTGGAATGCAGAGTAACATTTTCCTCCTCAGTAAATAAGGAATTTTCTTCAAAGCATAACAAATTATTTATCCGCTTTCTATTGACGCCGTGTTTATTAAAGGTTGCCGATTGCCCACTTTATCGCGAACCTTTTTTAGCGGTGTTAATTCGGAGGAAAGTTAATATTTCTCATGTTGTTTGGTGGCTGGTTGAACTCTACAGAACCATAACATCGTTTAGCTATTGAACAGACCAAGAGTGTTACTCAATCCCCTATACGCCGTCTAACAGATAACGTATGACATAACAGTACACAAAGCTTAACGCGTCAAAATTAGGGGAAAACCAGAAAATGTTCAACATTCTTAGCTATGCGTTTGTTTTGAACGACAACTCAGAAGCCTCTAGTTCGTATTCGAGTTGACAATCACTCGCCAGTCATGGAAATCCACTCATGGTTTGCCACTCTAGAACTGGAGCACTCATACTGCACTTGCAATCAGCTAGCGACGCCGTTTACGCTGTCGTAGTGGAAATATGAAGTAACTAGAGATCTAGAGGTGAATAAAATGCCGAATGAATGAGTAGACGACGTCGATAAGGCAGGGCCTGTAAGGTAATCCACATCCACGGTGATGGCGATGGGAGCAATGTTTCGTCCAAACGATTGAGAGTAGGTTAGTCTCTTCACGAGGCACAACAATGAACGTGCGTGTTCTATTGATATTAGTCAATATGGCAACCCAGACATAACGTCAAAGACCGCGTGACAAGTTAGTTACCAAAACACCATCTTCCTTCAGTACACGTATAAGCAGGAGGATGCATCTACCTAAAAAGCTGCCTAATTATGAACTGGAATTCCTTTGTTGTCAAGCCGTTTCTTCTGCTATCACTCACAATCGCTCTAATGAGGGGAGTTCTGTAATATTCGTTGTACTATTTTATATGGTTACGCGGTTCTCATGATTCGTATCTAAGATGGCCTTCTGGTAACTAAATTGTCGCGTGGCCATTGACGGTATGTCTGGGTTGCCATATCGATTAGTATCAATACGGCGCGCACGTTCATTGTTGTGCCTCGTGAAGAGACTAACCTAGTCTCAATCGTTTGGACGAAACATTTCTCCCATCGCCATCTCCGCGGATGTGGATTACCTTACAGGCCCTGTCTTATTAATGTGGTGGGTGTAACCACCGACAGGTTACGTTATCTGCTATTTCGTCGACGTCGTCTACTCATCTGTTCGGTAATTTTATTCACCCCTGGATATTTAGTTAAGTTATTTCAGATATCCTTAAACTGCACGTAAAAGACACCGCTGATAATAAAATGTGTTTTGTTTGAGAGTGACTTGGTTTGATGCGCTCATCGATCTGTTATTAGCCAGGCTGACCTGCATGTGTTTTACTAAGTTTTGCACCCTGCGAGTGACGCTAACAACGAGGTGGCGCTATTCGTGAGGCTGTTCTGTTATCGAGGTTTGACTACACTATCCAAACTTTACACCACGCGGTGAATGATTTACACGACTTTATGATCGCTTTTTGTGCAGCATGGGGTCGAGGTTATGTGACGTAGAGGGCGGTGTCAGATGTCTTGGTAGCTGGTCGGAAGCTGATACGAAAATCTGAATTGGATTACACAATCTGCTGCGCCGGTCCAATTCCTGTGAGATGTTTACTTAAAGCGATGTGTAAATGCACTGCCGTACCAAGCTGTCGAAGAGATTCAGGTTGCAGTCGAAGCATGTGTTACACCAATGAAGCTGCCTGAGATGAGGTGACTGTCAAAACTAAGGGACATGGCGAAGGGGATTAGCCATCTGCACATAATGTGTAGTCGTGGTCCAAATCGACTAGCTTATAATATGGCTTGATAAATAAGTGTGATGAAGGGTGCCTTCAAACATGAACAGGGCGTCTTTCTCAAGGTTAACGGCGCCAGATGTATGGCGTACACGACAACTAAATTTGAAAACAATCTCTGGGGTAGCATCAGTCTGATGAACAGCTTTGTGTGCAGACTCATGACTTGTGTTCCGTAAAAACGGCAGAAGGGCAGCCTCTCACTATGTTCTGGGAGTCCGGAATATGTTACCACACAGCTACCACTTTTTTGAAACGTGGTTCAACAGGTATTACGTGCAAAAGGGGGAATTGTAAAGGTCACCGTTGGCTTTTGGCCAGCTCCTATAGCACTTATGCTAGCTCAAAATTCACTCAACCACTTACTTACTTACCTTTTACCTCAAACCCGATCGAGTCCTCAGGTTAGTACAGATACTAACAGTACAGTCCCTTTCAATGTTGTTAGCACCTACACTGAAATCCAATTTGAGGCAGGCAGAAACCGATTAGCAGGTGACTTTTTAATCACGAACCCCAGCATCTACCATTGCTGTAATCGGATGATGCACGTTTATCGGGTACACATAACAAATGAAATATAACGATCAAGCAACCGTTACTATGTTCCCCGGGCACACACCACACACGATGCTTCCGTAGTTGTTTGCTTCTGGTTAATGTTGTTCACGTGCGGTTTGACGAATTCCTGGTGGTCAGAGACTATTTCTGAATGAAATCTGGAAGTGGTTTCCACTCGACACTACCTCGAGCTCGATAGACTAATCGACCAGGACCAGAACATTTGTCCAGCTAAAGAGCTATGAAAACTGAACTGGTAAATCATGGTTTCACCTTAACAAGCTGGACTGAAGAGTAGGCACGTTGAGGTTCAGGAATGATCAATTTAATGCCAGGGTTGGGGTTAGTAGTTACTGTGATTGCGAAGAAGAATATTGTGCAAAACTCTGTGGAACTGTGGCGAATGCCAAATGACGTTAAACACAGAAGAGAAATGGAAGATGGTATGAAGTCCATGAGAGGTCATTCATACTTGTGAACTGTCGGTCTTGCTACTGCCAAGATGCCGGGTTGCTTGTCTCCTGAGATGTCAACGTATTCCTGGAAAACTTTGTGACTCCTGACATCTCTGACGACGACCGTTGCACCAATGGCGCTTCTACAACGTAAATCCCTCACGTTCTGACTGCTGTTATCGCCACAAGTTTTCCAAGCTCTTTCTGACCAGATTTTTAATCGATTGTTCGGGTGTTTTGTGCACTAGAATGACTTAATTGTCTTCGGCAGTAGCAGAGGTTAGCAGTATTTCAGAGTTCGGGCGAATCCAACATGACGACCAACATCCATCTTCCTCGTCATAGAAACACACCTCCTGCGATTTAATCTGCATATACAGTGTCCAACCTGATACCCATGAGACACCTAACAGTTATAGCAACCTGCCATAAATCGTAGACAGTTTACGGTATCACAACAGTTTCAGCTTAGATTTCGTCACCAAAGCACTGTATGTGGATCACCGGTAGGCGACTGTACATAGACTGTTGTGAATGAGATGGTTCCACTTGATCTCATGTGGTATATCGTGTGCCAACAGATATTTGTGTCAGTCTCTACCTTAATACAACTCTTTGAGCTCAGATAGGCTTGAAATAAGATTCGAGGCTGTGCAGCAAAATGGTTTCCCGGTAGTGCGCCTAATTCAACTTGATTAACGAGTCGGCGAGGGAGTACTCTTTGAGGCGGATGGTGAGAGTACGACGATACTCAACCACTATGAAGTAAAATGCACTATAAACCTGCTGCCTTTCGTGTAAGCTAAGATGTGCTGTCAGAGGTAGATACGGGGCGACTGAATAAAGACTCAGTAACCGCTTCGTGTAGACTCCCCGCCCACTAAAATGGATCATCCCACTCAACTGTCACCGTAAACTTTGTGAAGTCACTAAAACTTGTGAATTCAAGTAGGTTGACAGGGCTTCTGAGTACCCTTGTGACTGATGTCTCGGAATCTACTTTGAATTAGGTACCCAAAAACAAAACCAGTTCTGCTTAATTCTCTCTCACAAGGCATCTCGAAGAAATATAGCATGATATGCACGCTGAGAATAGTTTGCAGTAAACATGTGTTGCTCGTTAAAACAGCTGCAACAAACTATCCAATGCGCAAATGTGTAAACATTTCACGGTATTATGAGTCGTCATCGATTAGTAGCTATATGTTCATGTTACCTTCTAACCTGGTGTTTATTTCCAAATTTCCTTCATTCCGTTTTGTCTGTCACAGTTCCTTTTAAGCTACATATTAATTTCTACTAACTTCAGTGTTTCTCATTATCCGATTAGCACTGTCACCATTAGCGGTCACTAACTTCACTCATATAAAGTGTTCATTTTGGAACTTACGTTACTGATGAGTAGTCGGGGATTTGGTTTATTTTCAAGTTGACCATCACTCACATTTGATCGCAGCGTTCGCATTCAGATAGACTATCCAGCCAGCCTCTTTCGAAAAGAAGCACTAGACTCGAGTTTCGCTCTCATTAGAGCTCNAACTCCAGTGTTTCTCATTATCCGATTAGCACTGTCACCATTAGCGGTCACTAACTTCACCCATATAAAGTGTTCATTTTGGAACTTACGTTAATTAAACTGAGTTTAGTCAGGATGATCTGCTCGAAGGTTTGGCCCGTCCACGTTTACTATCCCAATTGCATTGTGGTTTTCCGATCCGCTGAATATTATGTTTGATAGTCACATTCGGTTCACTAGTGCACCCTCTTCTTGAGCCAAATACCCAAGCCTGTTATCATTAGTTTGTGAAAGATATTAGTCAAATTGAAAAGGTGAAATATGGAGTTATGAGACGGGTTGGAACAGTACGTTTCCTAACGCACACAGATGATTTGCGAAAACTGGGACAGTTTCTAATGCGCTACTTGTACACGAGGATACATTATTTCAGTATATGGGATGCTCTTCAACACAAACATGTCTTAAAAAATATCCTTGACACTAGTGAAAATAACCACCTCAGGCTAAACTCGCCAAAGCTATAATATCAAAGAAACAGTTTAACTATCTGTGATACTCAGGATTAGAGACTCTGAATAGCCCTAGGAATCGTTCTTGAACTGAAACCTTCCACGCAAGTAACAATAAGACCTGGTACTGGTAGCAGTAAGCAATTGTTATTCATGAATTTACACGCCGAATTTATGGATGTACAATAGTATCAAAGAAATCACAACCTGTCACTGGCTGATCTCATTAGCACATGCAACATCACAAACTGTATGCTAATTGGTCGAATACGGAACAAATCAATTGGCAAATAACGGAAGGCACAACACTGAGACCGTTCGTCCAATCCTGACGTTGTATCTTTAACGCGATATTTGGATTGGCCGTTTGTTAGATCTATACTTAACAGTCTGTGGTTGATACGTCGTATAAAGTTCGAGAATTCTGTCCAATTCGTACTGAAGAATACTAGAACCAAGACTCTACGCAGTCTTCATGGAACTTTGTCGCGTTCGGATAACGAGTGCTTGTTCCCTACTGATGGCTTGAAACACGTGCAGAACTTATCGTCAGTCCAGCATACGCGGGCAGAATTGAAGGTTCTATCCCTAGGATTGAAATTTAAAATCCCCCCAAAAGATCTTCTGTTGTGTCGGGGTTTGGATAATCAGTGAATCGAAATTTCCACCACAATTTCACAGAGAACTCTTTTAGTGTCCCGGTGTGCCCGATTTCGAATAACCTAAAGGAGTCTGTCTCAAACATGTTATCGGTAGTGGAATTCAAACGCAGACTTGACAAAAATATTTGGAAATCCAAACCGAGTCTCCGCATAACTTAACCGTCAGAAGTGTAATAGTTCATTGCCGTATACCAACCCTGATAGGTGAGATTAACCACGTTCAATTTCAGTCATTCATTCATCCCATAGCTGGTCAGCACTGTGCACGCTAACTGTCTCACGAGGGCACTCACGCATTCAACATCCAAAGCCACCTAGACAAATATCAAGCACCTCAAGGGCCCACGCGTGATCCGACAATATTTGTACAGCCCACGCACACAATCTCCGCTGGGCGAAGCTCGTTTTCATGTGCGCGGCGTACGTCAAGTTTGTCCAATTCCACTATTTCAGCTTAATTTTGTTATAGACGAAGAGTGTATGCGACACTCACAGGATGACTGAGTGGACCGCCCACCTGGTGAAAGATTGACTGATTTTGACTATGCTGCTGTTTGATAACCCTCAAGCAACACAAGCAAAGATAGAGTCTAAATCACACTCTGCCAAGTAATTCGAAGTACGCTTTGTACCCTCAAATTGCAAAGTGTGGCAACGCTGTTGTGATTACCCAGATATGATATTGGATAATAAAGTCATGGAGGTTGTTGACCAAATTGTGTATTTGGGAACCTGCATCAGCGGCAAGAGTGGAGGTGTAGGGAATGAAACAAGCTTACACCAAATACGTGTCAAGTACAGGGTACATGTCAAAAGGATACATAACAGTGGTGGACCATGAAGTTATCGTCTTCAGAAATTTCAGGAAGACCAGAGTAGAAGCAGATACTCGAACAACTGGCACTTTGCGAAGGTTCAATACAACCAATCTGGTTGACCAGATATCAGCCCACTCACGGGTCAAACCATCATCATCCTGTAATAAGGGACTGCTCTGATGTCATTCAAGCAGTCATTCTGGCATCGCCACATACATACTTTCCCATCTTTTTCAGAGGAAAAAGCAATTCACCTGAGGACAACCTTCTAATCCATGGTCAGACCTTTGATCGTTCTTCTATCAGAGCACATTGCAATTGCAGTGAGTTAGATGAACTACTGAAGGCATACATAGAGTTGACTAACAATCAACAGCTGGCAAAATTAACGGTGTTCCCAAACAGTCACAGAAACAACAGCTTCCGAAATTTTGGCCAGAAAAATGGATCTATTCATTCCAAATGAGTGGATGTTCCTATCAGCTTCTGTGTCTAAAAGTGCAGCAAGGTTGACAAGCATTGTGATAACTCAGTGAACAAACGATTGTTGAGAAGTTGTGAATAGAAGACCAGATGCAAAAGCTTCAATCAGCTTGCAAATAAAACAATACAGCTAGAATGCAAATAGGAATGAAATAAGTAGGCATGCATATGAAAACAAAAGCAAGTGTAATTGCACACAAAGAAACGTTTCAGTTATACCGTGTAAACTTCAACTAAAAGAGAATGGGAGATAAATGACACGATCAACAGTGAATGACAAGCAATGTATGAATGATGCAATAAGAACGCCTGAATCTTGAGGTTGAATTATCATGGAGTGCAGTAAATTGTGGTTCATGCTACCTTGCTCCGCAGACAGTAAGAGCATACTATCTGATTTGGTTTCCCAAGATCCTCTTATGAATTACATTCAAATTCATGTTCCGTAAGGCTTTCATCCCCAGCAACAGAAAGAAAGCTATCTGAGGCTAAATATGAAGAAAGGCGATTGATCACGGTGGACGTGGACATAACGGAACACGCATGTCGAGAAGACTGGTATTTTTCCTTTCTGTTCGCTATCAAGTATGAGCGAAACAAATCGTTACACTAGTTTGGAGTGATTCCCAACTAGCAAATGTTCGCATGCAGTCTGATTTCACCACCAGGTCTGTGAACATAATACAAGGGTCCTCAACAATGCACGTACTGATTTAGTCGACCACTCGATTTGTCAAGCAATCATTTCGAGCTGATACGATGTGATGAATTGCATTTGGTTTTCCAGCAGCCCCTGAGTCTGCACTGATGGCGTTCGACAGCACAAGACCAGATTCCAGTTGTTACACTGACGGTGGCGACAAATATATATCCGGAATCTAAAAGCTCATAAGACATAGTTCAACATATGTTTGACACCAGTTACTAAGCGCTCAGATGTTAAGGATGGAGGTAGATGCTACGGCACAGTCAATTTACGATGCAGATTGATTTGGAAATTAACAGCAGTGGCTTATGGTGGATCAATGTTTTCTCTCGACGTCACATCCTTGTTTACCAACGTCCCATTAAAGGAAACCATAGATTATCTGTGTGATTATATTGATAACAGTGATATGGATATTCAGATACCGCCGGTCGAACTCAAACAATTACTTTATCTGTGAACTTACAACGTACAGTTTAAGTTCAATGAAGGAATTTATCGACAAAAGGACGGTGTCGCAATGGGATCGCCGCTGGGACCACTGTTTGCGGACATTTTCATGGCGAAATTAGAAAATGAACAGTTGAGTCCAGCAATTCGCCAATGCAATTTTTATAAGAGGTATGTTGACGACATCCTTTGCGTACTCGATAATAACGTTGACCCAACTGACATATTGGCAACATTCAACTCCGCGCACCAAAATTTACAATTTTCGTTGGAGACCGAAATGAATAGCCAATTAGGCTTTCTGGATGTACGTTTACGTCACCGTGCTGATGGCTCAATTCAGCGGGCGATACATAGAAAGGATACTTGGACTGATCAGTATATTCATTTCAATAGTTTCGTACCACTTGCCTCGAAAAGAAATCTGATCAACTGTTTGACGGGAAGAGCCCTAAGGATTTGCACGGAGGACACAATTGCGCAAGAATTAGCATTCATACGCGCAATATTCATACAGAATGGATACCCGGAAAGGTTCATAGATAGGGCCATGCAACAGCGGGGGGTAAAAGACCGGCTGCACTCTGTAGAAAAGAAAGCTGTGCATATCGGATTACCATTCAAAGGCGATACTTTAGCCGAAACTATTACACGTAGGCTCACAAGCGCAGTCAACCGAACATTCTACGCCGCTAAATTACGAGTCCACTTCACGTCCAATCCGGTTTTGTGCCCACGCCTAAAAGATAAAGTGCCTATTTCTGCAGCCTCGTTTTGTGTATATTCATTTACTTGTTCCTGTGGGACCAGTTATGTTGGCCGCACGACTAGACGCTTATCGGAACGGATCCGGGAACATCATCCAGCTTGGCTCAACAGTGGTATAACAAAGTCTGTCTGCGGCGCCATACTATCACACCTGGTGGATTCAAATCACGCTGTCAACGTAAAGGACGCATTTCGTCCAATCTACCGAGTTAAGGCCATCCGGTCGAGAGCGGTGAGGAGTAGGATTCTGTCTACAGCAGAGGCTATTGGGATCCGAATGTATAACCCACCCCTGTGCACCCAAAAACGTTTTGTTCAGGCTCTGGATTTGCCCTGGCCAACCCCCCACCCGGTTAGCCTGTCAAGACCCATTGTTCAAGTGGGTACATGATTGCAGTGTGACATTTAACTGATTGACCTCATTAACCACATATCCCCCCGTATACTCCCCTAACGATTCTCCCGTGAAATGTGTGATGATGAATCACTGAAAACGAGCTTGTTCGCTACACATTGTTTTTCATGACTACGCTGGGAATTTTTACGAGATCCTATAATAAACGACGTATTCGGAAGGACCTACAGTGCGACACAACTGTGAATTTCATTCACATCCAATCTGGTAGTCGACGCACAACCCAAAGACACGTTGCCCAAATGTGTGACCTCACTTTGTGCTTACTCTTTCACATGCTCCTGTGGAGCAGGTTCCTTCGGACGCACAACCAGAGGCCCTCCTCATAGGATACGTGGGCACCGCTCCATATGGCCATTTCGAGTGCAATTCTGGCGCACCTCACCGACTCAGGACATCAAGTCTCATTGGAAGTGGTTTTTCAGCCCATTTAGCGCTTGCCTAATCGACAATCCAGAAAAGTCCAAAAACGTATTGCGGCCACCGCCAAAGCGATCTGAACTCGGTTGCCCAACCCACAGTTGTAATCTCAGGAGAAATTGGTTCGGGCTCTACAGTTACCATGGCCCTCCGTTACTCACTTAACATCTTCGGAGGTCAATTTCGCTACCTCATTGTCTTCCAATTCGCAACCGCGTGACGTGATTGTGTGACTAATTTCCCTTGATTTGGTTCGCTTGGAAACCGCGATGATATAAGGATTTATTACTGCATAGTCCCTTTTGTTGCGCGTTCAGCAGCTTACCCCAAAACTGAGAAGGGTAACAGACGCGGTAACATCGTCTAGTGGAAAAGTGAATCAAAATTAGGCCACAGAGGCTCTAGATCTATGGGACGAAACGGTTACCATAAACGGCCGACAGATATAGAGCGAATCAAATGAAACCGTCTTATATGGCAGCCACCGCGCCAGAAAAATTTGTTAGAAGAGGCACCAGAAAGCAGTGAGAGAACACAGTGTAGATAGCGCACAGATGTTCGCATAGCTGCAATCTGATGGGCTAAGTGGAACCATACCACCCGAGCTGGACCAGCCGATCAAAGTGACATAACGCGTCCTGGCTGTCACGTTAGGAGACGTATCTCCTAGCCCCTATGTAACTGGTCCAATGATGAACAGCCGGAAACAGACTGTTCGCCGCACCACCTTTTACTTAAACAACTCATGAGTCCATTCGAAACGCTAAATCTCGTTTGTCCCTTCAACTAAAAACATGTTCATCAAGACCCATTCACCTCTCAAAAATACATCATTTTGAATAAAGAATACAGTAGGCAGGTGTCGCACGATTCACGTCCAGACAAATTTCATTGCGTTTTTACGAGTGCATACTACAGACCATTTACATCTCAATATGAGAAAGGGGACAACAAACCAGAGAAAATCAGTTATGTTCAAGAAGAGATCGCTCTGTTAGACCACCCCAAAACTAAACGGTTACCCTTAACCGTTTATTGCAAGATTTAAACATCCCAATGACAGAGCAATTCGAGTCGACACAGTACCCAAAAAGCCGGTATTTCTTCGTCTTCCCTCTAAGGGTGATGATATATGCCAACTTATTCACCACCGTCTGGTTAGTTCCATCGCGAGAACATACCGTGATTCTGTTCAGAACATTCTGGATTCCAACACCCTGAGTGAAACAACCGGCACCCGAGTCAGCCAAATCCAACCTTATCTATCAATATCAATGTAGATGCGGAGCATCCTACATAAGCAGGACTGAGCGCCAGTTGTGAACCAGGGTCATGGAGCACATCCCCAAGTGGGTCAAAAAACAGGTCATGCAAACACATGAAGTCACAGTCGGGCATAGAAACAAGGAGCCTGTATAGTCTATTGCGCGTCATATTCTAATGACGCAACACTAATGTGACCCCACAACGGCATTTCGCGTTATCCACTCAACGTCACACAGGCGAACACTGCGCTATGCCGAAGCGATTGCAATCCGAAAGTTCAAACCCGTGTTGTGTTCAGAAGCAGCTGTTTGTAGGGTTGTCGCTACTTTGGTAGTGGCAATGATTGTGCACTCTGACAATTGGCTTTCTCTGGTATCTTGTTCGCTTTCCCATACTGGTGTATGAATGGTCTGTAGTATGCACTCGTAAAGATGCGGCGAAATTTGTCCGGACATAAATCATGCAGTATTAGTCTACTGTCTTCTTTAATCAAATTGTTGACTATAAAAGAGCGTTTCATACATCTGCACAATCCAGCCGCAATAACCATATTAACTACAGTATCACCATTCGGCTGCACCAGAGAACCACCAACTGGTTTCATCACATAGCCACAGTAGACAGACGCCGAAAGTTCAAGTTATGCTTGAGCGGGCCAGTTACAATTTGTAAACATGGATAAACTGACTGCCAAAGTGAGTTGGCTCGTACACTGGAAACTCTCGTTGGCAAGGTTTTTTGTATCATGGAAACCTGCACCTACTACTGGAAAAATCAAGTCGGCAGTATGTTTTATACACTTGGAAAGGCGAATTTTCAGTCCATTACATCTTCAGGAAATGAAGGATGGTTAACTAACTGCTCCCAAGCCACCGAACAGCAGTAACAATTACAATCATGAAACTCGAGGAAAATTTTACGAATGTATACGAACAATTACAACTGTGGAAAACCTGCTGGTTCAGTTTCAAGGCTATTCCAAGTGGGCTTGCATTCAGATAGACTTTCCAGCCAGCCTCTATCGAAAAGACAGACGAACGTCTGCGACAAGAAACAACAGTCAAACAGAAATAACCGCACAGAATTGTACACGACATCTAAATGGAAATGTTGTTGCGTTATGAAGTGAAATTCTGATTCATAAACGCGAGTGCAAGGGCATCAAAGCAACGTGCGGATGAGTCAATAAAAATCTCACTTTAGTGAACTGCTTCCCGTTACAACATCAACCAACCAGTGACCAAAACTTATATTCAGTTGTACATACACCAAGTCAGAGAGGGGTGAATCGGTCGGCATTTATTTCATTAAAACCTACCGATTCCTAATCAATGACAATGAACGTGTTGCTGCATTCTAACCAAGCTGGCCTAATGTTGAAGATCCATCGTACAGGAAACACCATGCTGGCGCCCACCAATTGGGAATTAACCTAGCTTCGGTAGTTGGGTAGCAAACCACAGAGACGGGAAGAAATTCAACAACGAAAGCATCACTACCCAGAAAATCAGGTTGCTTATAATTTGTGCCAGCACGAAAATTCAGAATGACTACCGATTGGTGATGTATGTATGTGTTCTGTGAGAAGTGCCCTCAGTGACCACAACGCGCGGAACAAATAACAAGTCGCGAAATGAAGTGAAACCACTAGACTAGATGACCAGTTC
Source organism: Paragonimus westermani (assembly GCA_008508345.1). NCBI lineage: Eukaryota > Metazoa > Platyhelminthes > Trematoda > Plagiorchiida > Troglotrematidae > Paragonimus > Paragonimus westermani. The sequence continues at coordinate 160,997 of QNGE01000963.1, read as the reverse complement.
TGAGTGCGAAATGACCGACTGGAGTTGGCAGTAACTGCGCCTTCTATCGAAATAACAAGAGACAATGACCAAATGTAAACGTTCCGTCATGGCCACTGGACAAGTTCAGGGTGCGAAGTTCCAGTCTAGTTTTTTCCCTTTGAGAGAAATCAGTTGAAAAGTGTATCGGGGTGAAAACAACTGAGACCAAATTTGAATGGTTTCCGCTTTGTATCTATTATGGGACAAACAAACAATGGACAAGCTTAATGGAAAATACACTTTGTCTATGTATAAGTAACGGGTCGCTATATGATTCCGCTGACGAGCGTGTAAATAGCGTCAAAGCCCACATTGAAACTAAATCAAGCAAACCGACAAATCTCCGACAAGTTTCATAAACAGTACAACATGAAACGTTCCGGAATTCGATTAGGCGGTTCGAGCGCAACGCACTTGAGTGAATCCAAGCTAATTCCGTTCACCAGAAGAATATAACAATCTCAACATACTACGTACGTATAAATATGTATATAGAAAAGATGTCACCAGCCGGAATATAAAAGTAGCGAAAAATTGCAAGACGGTGGTTGGGTGCTATTCAAAATAGTTCGCCGACGGAAGAGACCAGCAGGAGGAACGAATTCGGATCAACGATAGGCGTTCGCATTGTGTTTCGGTGTGAACGAGAAGTCATCAGATACCGGGCCAAGGAACATTTCGCTGACGAGAAAAAAACGAATAAAAAGGCAGCTATGTAATCTAGACAAGAAGCAAGGTTAAGGTAGGGAGACGTATATATATATATATATATATATATATATATATATATAT
>QNGE01000963.1:125606-157038 GCA_008508345.1 Paragonimus westermani | reverse complement strand
TCTCCGGCCAGAACGACTATATCAGAACCACGTGTCGACCGGAGGAGAGCGGCCAGATCCGAATAAAAGACGTCCTTGACGCCAATGTCACTACAGTCAGTTGGAGCATAAGCAAACACAACGAAAAGATTTCTGACGCTTTTGCGTCTAGAACTGACCCTAACAGAACCTGTTAAGAGGAGCGGAAAATAGATGAACTAAGCTGAATTTACCAATTTTGTCGTTCCAGGAGGAGCACTATTCGGACGGTCAGTTGCGGTTAGTCAACAGACTTGCAAACATACACAACGGTATCAGAAAAGCTTGACCGCGGTGATTACAGGTCCTTCAGAGGCCGTGGCAGTTGACTGTCAGTTTGCACGTCAGCCACAAAGAGCTGATCGATTTTAGCCTGTGAATGAGAGGGAGTGCGACAGCTTCCTTGCAAACAAGGTGAGCCGGTGGATAAGTACCTTGAGTACCATACCCCACAGATTGTTAGTTCTACTCTTCAGCATGAGCAGTGTATGCGGGACCAACTGACCCTGTTTACCTCAATACATCGTCGAGTTGTATAAACTTTCATAACGCAGCAGAAGCTTATATGTACAGTACGCTGGATAGCACATTGAGCCTAATCAGAGGTCATCGAATATGCCTAGGATCGACTGGATCGCGAGGTAAGCAAGAGGAGACAGCCGAGAATGTGGACAGTAAGGTTCACAGCTAAAACAGTATTCTAGGACCCTCAATTTAGACAGATGGGCTGCAATTTTGTGGCCAAGTCCTTCATATTGTTTCTTTCGTTTAACAGGGAAAAAGGCACGTGAGGAGTATCGACTTACAGGGCATATGACAAACTGCTAGATAAGTGCGGGAGACATAAGACATGTGAAAGCAGTTTAAATCTAGTGTACAAAGTGAAGTACGAGATCTCAATATTCCTCCCGTAGTCCTGTCGTACCTTGTAAGAGAGTGAACGGAGGCAAAACAATCACATCAGTGAAATCAGTCCGATTCCCCAATGTGCCTGTAACATGCGTTTGGACTTTCTTCCCACTCTCCACCTACTTCCCAGTTATTGTGAGTAGTAAGGTTGATGACATAATTATGCCCGCATGAAGGTGGCTTGGTTTCCACCTAGAATTGGGACATTTTCTGTTTGTGCTAGACCACCGACAGTTGAAAACTCTCTCGGGACGTACCACTTCCAACAAACTTGTGGAATCTGTTCTGCCTTTTACTTCAGAGGGCAGCTGGGTACCACTAAAACTTAACACGCCGAAATCAAATCAAACAGATAACGACCGCCACCAGCTCGGTAATGTCCCTATGATAGAAAATATATGGATACCGGCAAATAAACACGGGTAGATATATGAAATCAATATGAAATGTTGCAAACGTTCGAAATGGTACATCCCAAGAGAGTTTTCGACCATCAGTGGTCGAGCACAAGCAGAAAATGTCCAAATTCAAGATGGAAGCCGAACGACCTTCATACCTGGCTGGGAATCGAACCCGCGCCTTCCACGTGACAGGCGGAGATATCACTACACAGCAGTTTGCTGACAACCCCGTCATACTGGTCCACCACTAAAACATTCGAACTAGGCGCCGAGAACAGGACGAATGATAACCAAGCCAGGCTGGACTACCTAACACAATATTGTGATGGGCCTGCGAAAGCCTCGATTCAACATTACACCATTCTCGAAGTGGATCGGAGCTACTTAGTCACCAAGAAAATTCTTCGCAAACGGTTCGGACAAAACCCCATGGTGGCAAGGGTGCACATTGATGAACTTCTGAACGGCCCACGTCTAACGGACGACTCTGCAACATTGGTCAAGTTATCTCAGCAGATGACAGTGTGCGAAGTAACACTTCAGCAAGTGAACTACGACTCCGACCTTAACTCAAGCAGTACGACTGCAGCCAACTGTTCGGAAGTTACCCTCCGAGTTGGACTTTAGATGGGCGGAGGAGGCTGCAATCATAGCTGGTCATAATCGTGAACCGCAGTTTGCCGATCAAACAAGATTCGTGGAGGAACGCGCAGACGCCGTTTCCTTGAGATAAGGTGAGTTGGCAATAGTCCTCAAATCTGAACTGTATGACGGCCCCCGACCAATGAAGACACGATCGAACCCAGTTGGCATCAGGAGGAGCACCTATCTTGTGCAAAGTGACAGTTCGATCGTGGGTAACGTGTATGGTTCCCACTTTCATTGTTCTGTTTGTGAGGACAGTCATTTCCTTGATCAGTGCCAATTATTTTTTAGCAAATCAATGGAGCAGAGTCTTGAGATCATGCGAACTAGGAAATTATGCCTCCAGCGTTTGAAAGCCGACCACATAGCCAGGGAATGCGGATGAAATACAACTCGTAACGCCCAAGGGTGTGGATGGAAACACCACTGGCTACTACACTCCGACTCACTTGTTACTGTCGTTGAAAAAGTATCCATCGTCACCAACCAACATGCAGTTGGATTTCACCCGCATGATACACCTCAAGCATCTACAGATAGACCCCAAGTTGCTTTACCCATTATTCTTTTTACCTTACGTTACGGAGAGAATTTTGTTCAAACTTGTGCATTTCTAGACAACGGGTCGGATTGCACCCTTATCGATGAGTCACGAGTCACCAAGCTTGGAATGCAGGGAAGCCGGAGGCAACTCAAATTATGCACTTTTAATAGAGACCACGTTTGAATCGGTAGCCGTCCAGTTCGATGTCGCTTCTGTTGATTCTAAGACAGTCATTCGTATTGAGCAAGCGTTGCCCAAATTACATGCATTTCGTACGAATGCTCAGCGGTTGTTGTCATGGTCGCGGGATATATCGTTTGGCCCATACTTCAATGCTAATATCGGTGTATTGATCGGATGTGACGTCCCAGAAGCGCACTGGGTCATCCAGCAGCGAAAAGGAAAGAAGCACGAACCATACGCGATCAAGACAGTCCTATGTTGGGTGCTAGTGGGTCCAGTGGATAGATCAGTCAACGCCCGGACAGTGCTGGACTTTGCAGGCATTCACGTAACTTGGAAAAACTTTATCAATAAGATTTTATCGATGCGGGCCCCGCAAAGGAGAAGAAAATGCCTGTGGATGATCGTCAGGCTATTGGAATGATGGGGACTTCAATACGTTTAACTAACGGTCATTACGAGGTAGCCCTCCCTTGGTGTCTTGGATCCCACTTGTCATTTGACAATAGGTTCATCGCTCTGGAACGACTGCACATGCTAACACAGCGCCTTATATAGTGTAGTGAATTGGCCCGGCACTATTCTCGCGTAATGGGTGAGTACATCAGTCGGAGCCACGCAGTCAGCTCCTGGGGGTTAGACAGCTAGTTGTCGATGGTATCTACTCCACCATCCCGTATTCCATAGAAAGGTGTGAACTGTCTTCGACTGTGCAACAAAGTATGCAGGCAAATCTCCAAATGATCAGCTGTCACCGGGGCCGGATCTGACAAATTCATTGAGTGATGTGTTGTTGAGATTTCCGGGAGAGAAGATTGCGGTTATGGCAGATATCGAAGCAATTTTTGATCAATTTCGCGTGCCAGATAAAGACTGTGATACACTAAGATTTCTCTGGTGGCGAAAGGCTGAGAAACAAGGCTATCCGACAGAATACCGCGTGTGCGTTCAACTATTCGCCGCTAATCCGTCTCCTAACTGTGCTACGTTTGCTTTGAGAAGAATTATTTCAGACAACGCCGACAATTACGATGCAAATATCCTGCGGATCGCAAAGAAGAGCTTTTACATGGACGACTGTTTATTCAGTACAGCAACCGTCAATAACGCTACAGACTGCGCCAATCAGCTAACGACCCTATTGGCGAGAGGCTTCAACTTCACAAAGTGGACAAGTAACGACGAAAGACTGTTATCACTGCTACCGGAATCGGAACATACGGTATCAACACAGCCACTTGACCTAGACGAATCCAACGTACAGAGGGCATTGGGGTTGAAGTGGGACCTCACGAATGACGCTTACAAGTTCTATGTGACTTCGATGGACAAGCCGTTCACTCGAAGAAACATACTTTCCTATGTTACTTTGATCTACGATCCACTTGGGTACATCGCGCCCGTTACACTGATTGCTCCGGCGACTATGTAAGCTGCATGTGTCATGGGAAGATCTTATTGAAGGTGAAGAACTAGCTTTGTGGACGAAGTGGATAGCGACAGTACCGCGCCTCAAACACTTCTGTTTGCAAAGGTGCATTAAAACCAACGGAATAGAACGTTGCAGTGATGTCCAGCTGCATTTCTTTAGCGACGCTTTTGAGACAAGATACGGCGCAGTCGCTTATCTCGTGATGTCCGACGATTGCCAAATTAAACACTGCTCCCTGACAATCGCGAAAGCTCGAGTGGCTCCCATTGGCTTGACAAGTATTCCCCGGTTGGAGTTAGCGGCAGCCGTCGTTGCGGTTAAACTGGTCCAACAGATAGAACGCGAATTGGAATTGTCAACTGAATCCACTACGTTTTGGATTGACTCAATAATCGTTTTGCACAGTGCTAAATTCGTCCAAGCGATTCCTGACCTTTTTACTAATCGGTTGGTCAGAATTCACGAAGCTTCTTAACCAGAGCAGTGGCGTTATGTTGACTAAAAACGCAATCCAACAGATCTTGTATCGCGCGGCATCTATGCCCACGAATCTCAGAAGCTGAACCTATGGTTATATGGCCCTGAATTCCTAGGCAGTAAAGAAAACAAATGGCAAGGTCTTGCGAAAACGGGACCAGACGCGATAAAGGACGTTGAACAAGTTTGCAATGTCGCTACTATCCAAACTCTAGACCGTTCACATTTCTTTATGTCGAAGTTTGAGGACAGTAACGTGGGACAAACTACTGCGAACGGTCGCATGGCTTATTCGATATAAGTAGTTTGTAGCTGAAAGGAAACAAACGGTCCGCACAGAAAGACTGACCGCCTCAGAACTTGACGGAGCAACGAATAAGATATGTAGGTTAGTGCATCAGCAAGTGTTTTATTCGTAATTGAAGAAACTTCAGACCCATTGGTGCAGTGAAGAGACGATAAAGATACAATCCGAATCGATCAAGGAAGTCCTCCGTAATAGTCGCAGCCCATTTCAAAGGCTGAATCCACTTTTGCTCAATGGTGTTTCACGTGTAGGTGGGCGACTACAACAATCGCCTTTACTTTATGATGCGAAGCACCCGATCAGTCTACCTGCGGAACACTTTGTGACCAGTTTATTAATTCGTCGCTATCACAACATCAATGGTCATATGGGATTAAGTTATATTCTGTCGGCTAAACGACAACGATACTGAATAGCAACAGCCAACAGGACGATAAGAAGTGTTCTTTATGGCTGTTATCAATGCCGCCGATGTCTCTCCCAACCGTGTCAACAGGCCATGGCTCCATTTCCTATTGATCGGACTGAGATGAAGGTACGCCCATTCACCATCACCGGGGTTGACTATGTTAAACTCATTTGTGTTAAACGAGGACGCGGAACGAAAAAGCGCTATGGCTGTCTCTTCACGTGTTTTGGCACGAGGGCAATACACATTGGGGTGGCGCACACGTTAGACACTGATTCATTCTCATGTGACTTTAATCGATTGGTTGTCAGAGGAGGCTGCCCGCGAAGATCGTAGTGACAACAGAACGAATTTTACCGGAGCGTCTGAGGATGTCAAGAAAATGTTTCTGACGTGGAACGAAGAATAGCTATTCAGGGCCCTTATAGCCCACGGTTGTGAATGCATGTTCGACACACCAAAGGCGAATCATTGAGGTGGAGTGTGGGAAAGGACCAACGGAACAATAAAACGGGTTAACTTGGAAAAAACGGGTCCTCTCAGTGAAGTTACGGGAGCAAACGGTATCTGACGAACTTTTGCACACTACACTCAACGACCGACCTATGGTCAAACAGACAGATGATCCCGATGACCAGTAAGTTCTAAAACGAGTAAATTGCTGTTGCTTCGAGGCAACCCTTTGTATCCTTAGCTGCAGTGGTAAACGAAAATCAGTTCAACAGATGAGTGTGAGTGGCACCATACCTGAACCGACGTGTTTTGGAGCAAATGGCTGAAGTGCAATCTACCTACGCCACAGACCATTAAGCGGTGGCAACTCACTAAACCCCAACCAAAGAAGGGATATCTCGTGCTACTGCTAGAACTTGGCGCCATGAGAGGTCAATGATCAAAAGGTATTATTGAAGAGGCTCATGAAGGTCAAGATGGTCAACTGAGAGACGTCCTTGTGAGGATATCTAACGGACAATTTCGGACAGAAGTGAGGCAGTTGTGCAAACTCGGAGGCGACCTCGTACTTACTAATCCGGAGCGAAAATCATAACCGGAATGTTTCCCATGAACTTATGTGGTTCCAACTCGTGCGGTCCACAGGCTCAAACCCAAGTGAGAGCGCAACGTCCGTTTGGACTTTCTTCCCACTCTCGACCTACTTTCCCCTTTGTGAGTAGTATGTTTGATGATATAGTTATTCTGGCATAAAGGTCGCTTGACCTCCATCTTGAATTTGGACATTTTCTGATTGTGCTCAACCACTAACGGTCGAAAACTCTCTCGGGACGTGCCATTTCGAATGTATGTGATATTTCATATTGATTCCATATATCTACTCGTGTTTATTTGTTGATATCCATACATTTTCTATCATAGGGACGTTACCCAGCTGGTGGCGGTCGTTATCTGTTCGATTCGACCTCGGCGTGTTGTTTTAGTGGTACCCAGCTGACCTCTGAAGTAAAACGCAGGGTAGTATCAACAGCGCCCATCGAAAAACTTGTTAAGAACACTTCTTAATAAGTCTTTCCACGAGAATGTCCGTTTGGAAAATTGAAGGCTACAAAAAGACTGAAGGAAGTAACTTTCAGCACTGTAACGGAAAGTGTTAGTAAACTCAATACAACGATAGTCATGACCCATTTTCCAGTTTGGTAAAACCTACACCAGACAGAAGACAAACAACGGCTGAGTAGTCCAGCTGTCAGAGCAGCAGACAACACCACAACCCCACTGACCTTATACGGATCCAGTCTGCGCAATTTTCACTAGCCATCAGCGTCTCAAGATCAGTTCGACAAAAGTAGGCTGGTGGACGTTCATTGATTTGCTGAGGTACACGTTCCAATATGCCGTATGGAATGTACCTGTAAAATAGAAATGGGTTAGTGTTAGGCCGTCAGACAGCGAACATGGCAAAATATTTTGCCAAGAAATTCAAACACTAAAAAACGATGTAGAGCCGTCCAAGTTCAGCTTATGTTCCAACTCACCCAGTCTGAATTGCACTTCAATTAACTTGTTCAACGGCATTATCAGCAACAGTATAATATACCCGACAATAATGTGGAAACTGGAAAATTCGAATTGAAGATGGGACAAGGAAAACATGTGTTCAAGGCTTTCTTCCTCTGATGGTAACAACAATAAATGTGGAATGATGAACATTCGATTTCCAGATCTCAACTCATGAACCACGTAGCTAACCCGACTGAGTTGTTCAACACAATCTACAAAGTTCAGCTGAATTAGTGGAGGGCAACCCAACAACACCGTTTCCACACAAATGAGCAAATTTGAGCAGGCAATTCAAAGCTTCTCGCAAAAAGTGAGTTTGTTCGTGGAGAGTTAATGCTGAGACGAGTCAACAAAGAACGAGCAGCTCACTGGAGAAAGGACTGAGAGCCATGAAGAACATTAGACAGCTCGAGAGACTGGTAAAACCAACAATGGGTTATACCGAATCAAAGCTCCTGTCATTACAGCAACAAAACAATACTGTGTGAAAAGCCGTAATTCATGAGGGAACTAGCGAAGGCATCTGATGTAGGTAAACACAGAATGGATTAGGATGAGTTGCACAACTAAACGGAATTCGATTGCCTGGATAAAGTGGTAAGGAAAGTTAACAGTATGTTTGAAACATTCTCTTTCCGAACAAATTTCGCTGCATCTTTACGAGTGCATACTACAGACCATTCATACATCAGTATGGGAAAGCGAACAAGATACCAGAGAAAGCCAATTGTCAGAGTGCACAATCATTGCCACTACCAAAGTAGCGACAACCCTACAAACAGCTGCTTCTGAACACAACACGGGTTTGAACTTTCGGATTGCAATCGCTTCGGCATAGCGCAGTGTTCGCCTGTGTGACGTTGAGTGGATAACGTGAAATGATGTTGTGGGATCACATTAGTGTTGCGTCATTATAATATGACGCGCAATGGACGATGCAGGCCCTACTGTGACGTTATGTGACCTGTTTCTTGACCCACTTGGGGATGTGCTCCATGACCCTGGTTCGCAACTGGCGCTCAGTCCTGCCTATGTAAGATGCTCCGCATCTACATTGATATTGATAGATAAGGTTGGATTTGGCTGACTCGGGTACCGGTTGTTTCACCCAGGGTGTCGGAATCCAGAATGTTCTGAACAGAATCACTGGAACCACTGCATTGTATGTTCTCGTGATAGAACTAACCAGACGATGGTGAATAAGTAGGCATACACCATAACCGGAAGAAATGTCGGTTTTTTTGGTACTGTGTCGAGTCGAATTCTTATGTCAATGAGGTGTTCAAATCGTGTAAGAAACGGGTCAGAGTGATCGTTTAGCTGTAGGGTTGTCTCTAACAGAGCCATCTCTTCTTGAACAGTGTCTTCAGTGCAGATACGTCTGGCCTGATCAAACAAAGTGCGCACCAAACTTTGTTTGTAGGATCGAGGAAAAACGCCGTCAAAATACAGGCACTGACCTGTCCAAGTGCTCTTGAGATAGAAGCTTTGATAAACTGAGCCATCTGCATTTCTCCGGATGCATATATCCAGAAATGGTAGGCTATTTTGATTCTCGCCTTCCATGCTGAAATGTATGTTTGGATGCAATGAGTTCATCCGATCAATTAAGCCTTGTGCTTGTAGCTGAAGCCCAGTCAGTTATTCTGTGTTGTCAAGATAAGTGCCGTCATCATTGTCACAACTGACATTGCCTGTTGTTATTCGGGCCTCTTCTCAAAGAAACTGAATAAACTCTCGTGCAGTGTAAAACTGAGGAAAAGCCTTGATTTTGTTGCCACTACATTCTCCGTTTTATCCCTGCTTTTCGGCTGCATATTCTTTCGACAACTGAACGAGTCTCACCGTACTGCAACTATACAGGGTTGTCATCAAACCTGAGTAAAAATAACCATCACGAGGATAGAATACTCTTCCAGACAAGAAACACCTTCGGGAAAGTATTTCTCGTTGGGGTGATGGTAATTTAGTCGCACGGAAACCCATGGACGGGTGTGGAACACGGTAATCAGCAGAACTTTGCTTGTGAAGAATGTCAAAGTAGACATGTATTGTGGACTACTACTGGAGACAGTTCTTATTAGCTCCAAGCATGACACACCCTCAGAAATAAGGTTGTAATCGAATAGCAGCTTACTGTGAGGACTACACAACTGTCATACAATGATGATAGGTCACACGTCAAGAAAGACAATGACAGGAAGAGAAATAATCCAATTACCATAACACTATCCACCAGTTATTGCCGTACAGCAGCACTGCTGCGAGTGGACAGAAATATCGTCCTAACTCAGCAAATAATCAAAAAGCAATCAACCGAACTCAGAATAGGACATGTTGAAAGGAACACAATGAGAAACACTGTTTTATGGAATGTAATTCAATTAGTTCACTAGAGGAAGAAGTCGCAAAAGTAGAACAGTGTATTGTTTCTTCCACTATCTACCGGAGGGAACATTAGCTTTGTATTACAATTGCATCGGTTGAATCAGAACCCGAAGGGACTCGAAATCGGAAACAAAATTTTGAAAACTCTACAAGAAACAACAATTATTTTCAAGTTGACCATCACTCTCATTTGATCGCAGCGTCGCATTCAGATAGAGCGAAACTCGAGTCTATTGCTTCTTTTCGAAAGAGGCTGGCTGAAAAGTCTATCTGAATGCGAACGCTGCGATCAAATGTGAGTGATGGTCAACTTGAAAATAAACCAAATCCCCGACAACATTTACACAACGTCCTTCTTGAAGATCACCGCTTATGTGTCTCAACGATTATCTGGTGGTTGCCGATTTGGTAAAGTGGGCGAAGGGCAGACTATATTTAACAGTAGTTACTACGGAAAGCCAATTGTGATAAAACATAATATGCTGGTTATAAACTGTTTACTGTACCGAAATAACGATCTAACTATAGAAATATAAACATGGCAGATTAATGTGATGTCCAATACCGTTTGTCGCGCGAACGTTTCCAACCGTTATACGATAGACTCATTGAGACCAAAGGTTAAACGTTTTATGGATGCGACGTAATCATCTGAACTCGTAAATTAACCGTTGTATGTAATCTTTTTAAAAGAAGCTGGTCGTACACGTAAATATAGCGGGAAATCGATCAATTTTACGTTGGGACTGTAGGCCGTGCAGGTCAGATTGGTTGACGTGGACGGATGCAATGTGATTTTCGAGTAAATGGTTTTAGGATACGCATTTTGTATATAACTATACAAACTATACATAACCAACACTAGCCTCTCTGTCTAGGCTAATAAGCCGACAGACAACACTCGAATTATACATTTCTCAGGTGATTTTGTGGAAATAATTAAAATCAGCAACATGGTTTCCGTGTTCCGGTGTAAATGCTCCTAATGACTTTTTGGTTCCTAAGGTTAGCAAGTAAACTGTTTACACGTACTAAGAATATGAAGCCGGTATAAATGTTAAAAACTCGGCAGAGTGCTGATGTAAACGTGTTGCGATCAAAATTTTAGCAGCATTCATCCTCATGTTTTTAACGAAAACAGTAAACTGTTCCTGGTCGACAGCACTTGTACGATTGTCCGATATTGTGGCGCTTCGCCGTAACGATCGGTACACACCAACATCTGCATTCAGTTGCGAACTCCACTAAAGGTGAGATGAACGGGATAAACAAGTTGCAAGTTAGTTACTGCCTACAAACTTTATCATCTATCGTCTATATATTAGACTGCGTGGTCAAGATTCCCTTGGTACCCATGCTTGATGTGTGGCAACAACCACGAAGTCAGTGAATGCTTCTGACAAACTTTGGTCAACAGACATACTGATTGTACTACGTTACATTTGTAAAATTATAATGATCACTAGGAGCTCGATGTAGGCCGAATTTCTGGATATTTTTTAAAGTGCTAGTAACATCTGCTCAGATCTATAGACCTCAGTAAGTCTGAAAGATACAACACAAACAACTCGTAAGTGAGCAAGTAGCCACCATTTCGAATTAGCATATGCCCCAAAATGCCTCCAAACCAGCTTGAAATCAATACAGAGTAGCATGGGTTATGAAAACTTCGCAGTCGACGTTTCAAAGAACAGTGAACGGTACGGCTTACACAGGAGCACATGGTGGTAGTGAGCAAAGGTCAGCGTCTAAACAAGACGATGCCGTAGAGAACACTGAAGCACTACTAGTAGATTCCGCTGCGCAGAACAAAGACCGTCAGCGGGGTTAAGCAAGTGCATGCGGAGTTCAATCCGGTTTTGAATAAACAACGTCAGAAATGGCGTTCGAAGTTTGCTACGGAGCAGACCGATCGACCTGTAACAGTTTAGAAGAGTTTCTAATACGGTAACAAATGCCTACACTGATGCCGAATAAGAAAAAAATTAGCGGAGATTTATTTGATGCAGGAATTTTGACTAGAAAACTACACAATTGTATCCGATAAAGTCAGAGAACAACTTGTGAACCCTGGATAGATGGAGACTAGGCGCAATGATCACTGTGGACTCTGGTCAGAAGAAATTGGCGTGGCGAAAAATCCACATCACATGCTAAGTAAACAATCGGAATAATCGGATTAAGAAGGAAGCGGTTACTGTCATGATTTAAAAGAAAAAAGCAACCGTTCGCCTCAGTTATAGTTTGCAGTCCCATCCTTGTAGCTGATCGTTCAACTGTTTATAGTCGACAGGCTGGGATACGACCCAGTTCTGACATGAAACCTGTGAAATATGACCCTGGGGCTTATTGAGAGCTTCGCGGAATGGATCATGTGAATTCAACCCAGCAGAATCGACGCTCGAACTCTTGCAGCATGTTAGTGATGCGAAAGGCATCTAAGAAGGTTACTGCTTAGAATGATGATTTTAGTTATGAACCTTCATGACCCTCAGTAGGCATAGCTTAAAACCAGACAGAAGTCAATGACAAAGGAAATCGGATTGTAAAATAGCTGGTTCCGCAAGTACCGATAAGTTTTGTTATTTATGACATACAAACTGAAGTAACACCAGGACAGTGGTTTGCCATTGATAAATTTCACATTGGTTACGTACGCACGTAGATATCATGTCTAAAAGAAAAACTGAGAACAGACTTTTTGGAAGGTCACGAGGAGCATGGTTTCACTTCGTTTCGGCGTTCCCTGAGCACTAACTATTAAGGGGTTAGAGGTTAAATGGAAACAAATATCTACTTCAACCAACCTCAAAGATTACTTGTCTCGGCGATTACCTTCGCACTGGACTGAGTGGGGAGGAAAGATGTCTCTCAAGGGTGTTTTAGTTGAATTTGTATATTCATTTGCGTATAGTATATGCAGTAATTACAAACAAGTACTACAGAAGGGATTGAAAAATCATATCGAACATGGAATAATGAACGGTCAGAAGTTGGCATGACTCAACAATTACCGTTGTGGCCCAACACACATGTTCGACCGTACAGATCAAGTACAGCAAAGGTCCCGACAATCAACAAGCCACTGTCGAAAAACGTCTCAGCAACGGTTACCGTCATCTTAACTGGCATATCGGTTGCGGAGCAATGGAAAATAAGCACTACCGGCTTTAGCACAAGTTTCGCTTTTTTAAAAAAAATTCTTGCGCCACTAAAAAGTTGTTTTCAATAAGTGATGCGGAGGAAAAAACCCTCCGAAGTCGATGTCCTATTCCTACAAACTTACTGGCTACCTACAGAAGCAATTCTTGGCCAAAGACAATGTCAGTTTCTCCCACAAATACCTTTTCATGCAGGTTAGTTGCAGAATTCTTGAGCAACACCTTCTAATGTTTTCTACAGCTAGACATTGTCCTACATTTCGAAAATGGAGCAGTCAGAACAGAAACAGTGGATTCCAACTGCTTGAAATAGGTATAAATCGGTATAAATCGCATAAACTATGAATTCCCAAAGTGTTTTCATAGAAGAAATGTAGTATAAACTAGTTTCACAAGGGACACCTGTTGTCAGTAATCGCCAGCTTGGCACCGCTGTAAAGAAGTAAGACTGACTGGATTTGGATGAAACATCTTCGGTGAATTTGGCGATGTCCTAGGCCTACGGCCTCCCATCTGAATCACTCAAAATCATCTCATCTCATTTTCTTTAGCGTTGCTATTGCTCATATCTGATTTATATAACTTGCTGTACAACTGTCAAACTTCCTTACTGATCCACCAAACTATACAACTTGTTTGCAACAAGTATGGGAACATAAATTAAGTAACCCTTAGAAAAAAGATACCACATCAAGTATATCACGTCGACATTTAGTGAGGTCAACTTGCAACATCGACCATCTACACACACTATTCGGCTATACTCGTAATCACTTCATTCATCCGTCCATTCACTCATAATCATCCCTGTAAGTGACCGGATGGTACTGTGACTCGACCCACAGTTCATCGTAACGATGATAAGACATGCTCTAGAAACGAGCGTTTACCGGAAGAAGGAAACAAATAAACTGGATAAAATAAGACCAAACAGGAGCAATTTTATGAGTGCGGACGAACTACTGAATGTGTCATCATCTGGGATAGTGCTTCTAATCGACGAATGGAGTGAGCACAGTCTCCGAACCGACAGATGACACCTACAGACTTTACTCAACTGAACCATTATATTGACGATGCTAGTCGAACAATTTTGCCGCAAACAGGTCGTGTTTCCGAGCCATAGTGCAAAACAGCTTGTGCATAGACATGATAAACCGTTTCTTCCACTAACAGCCTGGCGCCATTAAAACAGCTCACAAATTACAGAACCCCCCAAAGTCGATGTATGCTGAATCTTGGGGAGTCGCACTCAAGATAGTGTGAGTCTGTAATCCGATTGCCGTTCATCTGCTGCTGACGCTGTGTCGACTGGAGTTAGAGTAAGCGTGCCTCGAACAGGATTTCCAGTACACGGTTTGGTTAGGCTAGTAATGAGATGTGGACACGCGTGGGATTCAAATAAACGTTTGCCCATTCACGTCGTATCAAGTTCATCGCTTTTCAATGACACAGAAACATTTCACGTCTTACGATGAAACAATGATTGGTCGCCTAAATTGCATACCACTAGTAAAATCGTGACATTTTGTATGCACTACCAGATTATGTACCTAATTGGCCAGTTCTAACATTAATTCGAATCAATTAGAGCTGACAAACAACTCTGTGATTTCACAGTAAATCATAAAAGTAAGAAGCAGGTCTGGCTATAAAGTGACGACGTACCTGTATAGAAATGAGAGCCATTCAAGCAGAAATCGACGCGTAGTCTCTACACCCCGTGAATCGGCGCCCCAGAGTTCAAGACCGTAGTTTGTGAACTCTCGTAAAATGTCAAGTCGTTCACCTGCTGATATATCCCAATGACGAGATTCGCGAATTTCTGTGAAAATCCATGGTTTTATTAACGCTCCGCTGAAACAAAATACGAAAACGCAAAGCATACCCGTAACAAAATCACCGTCTTTGTTTTAACGCCACTACAGCTAAATGTTGTGAGCCAGCAAGTGGACAATATTCGTAGGTAAAAAGGATGCCAACTTTCGAGGAATTCATTCTGACAGTTGGCATCGCTACTTTTTGTTAGGGGGGGGGGGCATCTTCTAACGAGACAGCCAGGACTCATCACGCCACATCGATCGGTCGGCCCAGCTCAGATGCTATGGTCGGGGATGGTGACATGGTCCCACTCAACCAATCAGATTACAGGTGTGCGGTCGAAAACCTGTGCGCTATCTGGTCCGTGTGTTTTCGCGCGGCTGCCTTCTGATACCCCCTGTAACGTGATTTGTTCCCACACCCTGACTGCCATATATGACCGTCTCATTTGATTCGCTTCACGTCTGTCACCCATCTGTGGTAATCGTTTGTCCTATAAATGTGGAGGTTCTGTGACCTGTGTTTGGTCTCGCGTCTCTTCTGATTTCTCGTTTTTGGGGTCAAACGACTGAGCGCGTACCAAAAGGGGATGATTCAATACTTCTCTGCTAACTTTATTGCGAGTGCTATAGAAAAACAAGGTAGAGGAAGTATGGTTCCAAGAAAATTCAACAAGTTGATAGGTCTTCGAAAAGAGGGTGATTACGTATTGATAAGAACGTGAAATAAACGGTTACCACGGCAGAAAAGGAAAAACCATCATAGAGCAATGATATGGTCTGAACAGTCTCTCTACGATGGATCACCGTGAATCAAGTCCGTGTTAGTCAGTAGGTAAAGAACAAAGGATTTTAGCAGCTTCGATGGGAGCCCTATGACAACAAAGTAACAAAAACTACGATCATTTTGGAGGTCAAGAGAGAACACACAGATGGTTGCTTCTAGTTGGATTTTTTATTCCTTCAATGACAGGTTGAGGTTCACTTAGTGCTCCATCTGAGATATGCTCAAATGAGTATGTCAGCAATCCAGTACTTAAGTTGATGATGCCAATCTTACGACTGATTAATAGCTGACGCATAGTAATTCGACAAGTGAAAGCTACAGATTTGCGACGGTCTTTCGGTATGATTTGTTCTCTCAAGAAGGTGGAGGTCACCTGCCAGTACATTCATAAAAGCAGGGCAGTGTGCGTCAACTGCCAACCAACGAAACGATAGTCTATTCCCATAACCATAGCCATGGCTGTGCGTGACTGACCATGAAGGACAGTACGTGCGAAACGGATGTTTTTCGAAGTTTACTTCGAGAAGTTAACAAAAAATGATCAGTGACGTGAGTCAGCATGACAGAAGGAATACAGGAAAAGTACATCTACGTGGAAATAGTATATATGGAAACAGTATTCCGCCCAAAAAAAGCTCGCGCAAAAATCTCAATTCGCGGAAAAAACTGATACCTACTGAACACATCATTTGTTCACTCTTTCGCATAACTCTGTGGAGCAGGTTACATCGGTCACACAATCAGGTGTCATTCTTAGAGGATATGTGAATACCAAACCACATTGCGAATCAAAGGTGAACTGAAACCCACCCCAAATGTAAGTCTGGCACACCTAGTTGAAACGGGACACCGGACTTCGACGGAGCTGGCTCTGCAGCCCATTTACCACTTACCTTGTCAACATAAAGGGGTCCACTTTCACACTCTGGCCACCACGGAAACAACAGAATTTTGATTATGTGATGTAAAACTATGTCTCCAGGAGAAATTTGTACAGGCTGTGCGGTTACAATGGTCTTGGGATTCGGTCGACGACACTAACAGTTAATTTGAACACCAAAATTAGCTCTTTCACCAAAAAGTTTCTGATGTACTTGTGTGACAAACCGCTTTTGACTTTACTTTCTTAGCAAACCCGATGATATAAACATAATTGGTTTGGAGATGACCAACCGACAACAGAATGTTTATCATACCACTTTTTGCTTCTGTTCCACAAGAATTCATCAACATCACAGTTGCGCACAGTGGCTGCCTTGTCGATTGGACATATAGACCAGTTTCAACTTTGTAGGTCAACGGTTACAATGATGACTTCGGAATTTGAAACGTGAATGCATTCACCCACAAGCCCGCCTCACGAGTTTGCCACGAAATGGCCTCAATCTGCTACGGTTCTGGGTTGACTGTAAATCACAATACCGTCTCTACACGCGGTAAGATGGTTCAATCGTTTCAAGTTTGTCCGCAGGTGGAAAAAACCGGAGTTCCTGATGTATTCAATGGATTAGTGACGTGAATGCCATTTACCCTCAATCTTCGATTTGGTTGTCACTTGACAAAAGCCCGAGCACCAGGTGAACAACGTAAATAACTATGTTGCAGCTTGCCAAAAACGCCCATTACTGACGGCATTGGAACGAACGCAGTCTGTACCAGTTCGTTCAAGCGAAGAAGACTCATAACAAACCGAAAGGTATTAGTCAACAAAACTGGCGAACCATAAGGACCATTCACCTCTTCAATCAAATCTTTATTCAGTATATCATGTAACAGATTGCCCACCTCCTCCTAGAGAAGCATAGGTATTCGCTGGGTGCATAAGATCTGGACTTTCCTATTGTTGTTCAAGTTCGAGCTAGTCAACAAATCCAAACATGTCATCAACAATTATGAAGAACACTGTGAACTACCTGACCATTGATTGAATCATGGGACAGGTGCATCACGGTATACTGTAACGATTTACTTGATAACCAGAGTTCTTCTGAGATTGATTAGATGCAACTGCTCCTATATAAAGCCAACAACGTTCGTTTCCAGTCAACCATACATTCCACGATTTCCAAACCGGTCCCATTAATGGTCCGGTTCATATCCGGAGTTTTAAGATATAATCGCTGATATGCGATCGAGCAATCAACTTGTGAGCCATACTCGCTAACTGCTGTAGCCACCACCGAGCATGGTTCAGTCTGTTCTCCCTCTCGTTATCAAATTCACCAAATTGCCATACCCGTACCGTGTGAATGGTTCTCACGTATCCCGCCTATAATAACCCGTGTTTGTGTGACAAGCACTCCTATCCATGTTGATTTCAACAAAGCAAAAACACTAGTGAAATTGTTTTATTTCCATGGTTACTGCGTTTTCCAGTTCAAACGTGTTTACAGAGCAATTCTCTGGTTTCTTCCACTTGTCACCAGCTTTAATTAATGGTGCGGTCACCCCATCTTTCGGTGAAACCTTTCTGATTAACAATGATCATTTTTCGCAACAAATAAATAAATGTCAACAGAAATCTGCTTGCGAAATTTTGAATGGCTTTCACGGGAAATGAATTACTAACAAAATATGGGAAATTATCCATGACAAAATTATGCAACTACCCCATGTTGGTATGGTGCATTCAAGCTGACGAGTTAGCCCAACGCAGAAGTGCCGAGTTTTACTCACTGTTACCTAGATGTGAACGAATTACTATATGACCAAGTACCACGAGACAACCGCTTCCCCTTATTTATGAAGTTGGCAGGTAACTCAGTTCAAAAGTGGGGTGATTTTACCGCTAAAATTGATGCAGATGAACATAAAAAATCAAGACACCGGTGGTCTAGAGATGCTTGTACATGACATACGAGAAGCCCAAAGGATATGTTACAGGTGATGAGACATACGAAAAATAGCACAAATAACTTTCACTGTGAAGAGAGTTTTCTGAGCTCAGCGTGACAAGTAAACTTCGGAAGAACCAGCCGAAGTGCACTGCACGGATGAAGTATAGGAGAATGGACAAAATCCTTCCACTGAATCAGCTGCAAATAAGGTACCGAGTAATACGGATTGAAACGTATGTTCCTTGGATTCACCAGGTTGGGCTCGTCTCTCAGAATGGGGCTCTCGTAATTCAGAGTCCGTGGCTGAAGAAGTTAGATGAACGAGCAGCTAATCGAACCCACTGATGTGAATGTTGCCGGGGCTTGGCCGTGAAATATACGAAATCCAAAAAGAAGCTGTCTTCCTAATGATGTCTTATTTTCATTTATGACTCGGCTATTTGTCTGGAGGATGCAGGCACTCGGTGTTGGATGTTTGAGTATAGACCATTTTTCTTAGCAGTCAGGTCTTTTCTCTTTCCTCTATTTTACTTGTTGTCTAAAATTAACTCCGTTCTTAGTGGTTGTACAACAGTTAAGTATCGTCAAAAACAACTCACGTATTGCCGTATTTTATTCAAATTGTTTGAGGAACGGTAATGCAGTCGGCATGATCCTTAGAAGAAGGCAGTCTTTTCCGGTCGACCAACCGATGACAGGAGGTAGGTGTTAGTATGAGTCATATTTCCAGCCTCTGGTGTGAGTGAACTGGCCACGCTTCATTGACCGTTACATTCGGATTGCCGAACATCTTTTGTTGCCTTTCATTTCAACAACCTGGAAATAGTTCTAATTTCCCAACAAGGTAACACCCTAATTCATATGGTGAACATCACTAGAATATGACGAGTACATCGATGATGAGCCCGCTCATAGCTCTGATCTCAATTCAACAGAAAATCCTTAGGATTTAGCAGCCCGTAAAGTATACACATACGCAGAATTTAACAATTCACCGGCAGAACCGAAAGTTGATTGGAAACGAGTGTGGAGATGACAAAGTTCCAACGCATCGGTATCCTATCGGAACTATACCGAAGCGACGCGTACAAGGAGTAGAGCAGAAGTGCATAATTACAACGTACACGGAAGCTGTGGAATGCTATCCCCGGATAGTTTCCATACTTTATACACAATTACTTCTCCACAGAAGTAATTCAAGTTAAACTCGAAAGTTAGCTTTCCAATAGCATTTGTCTGTTCGCAGCAAAAAAACGAGAAGCGGTATACCGGCAAATGATGAGATGACCTCAAAAATTCGTCTCGGGATGTATATTTCACGATATACGTGGTATGGTTCGCATCATAACAGAATTAACCGATCGATCAGCTCGAATTTTTGCGGAGGACGAAAGCAGTTACCTAAGGGTCGTATCTTGTCCAACAACTTGTTCAATAAGTCGTGAAAACAGCGGTTATAGCTTATCAAACTATTCGCTGATATGACGTTATAAGCATGACTTTTCCCGCAGAGCGAAGTAAATAGAATAACCTCATTGGTAAATAATCACGAAATTATATGGACACAAAATTAATAGAATGGTCTTCGCAATATACACCCGATCCTTTCGAACTTCGTCAGGTATCTCGACAGTGCTGTTTAAATCAAATCGATCAGTCAGCATAGCAATGAACGGTCTGACAATGACATTTGGGCAGTGAGATGGATCCGAAGATATCGTCCACACACGTCAATCAACTTCCAACTAATGTGGTGCAAAACCGTCAGAAAATGAAAGTGTACATAAACTCAGCCTTGTTGCAGAGTCAAGTGCATTAGGACAAATAGTACACGAGGAAGTTACATCTGTATTGTCTCTTCCGAAAAAATGTCACACCAAACTGCCTTGTGGAAGCTTTGGCATCTTTCACTTAAGCCTATTCCAGTGATCTGTCTTCCATTGGTCTTGCATGAGATTCAAGTCCCAAAATATTATAAAACATCCTTCCCCAGTTACGAATTTGCTAGAGACCGGTCATGTGGTCGACCCGACAAACGCTTTTCGCGTGTTGATGCGTCATCACAAGCCAGTCATCCTTAAGTCACTCGAAGCGCTGTTAGTCACGCGTAGCAAGCCGATCCTCTGCGTGCAAAAGTTGTTGACCTTGAACCTCCGTCTGCCATGGTTTTGACCAATGACAGACCAGTGTATACATTGACTTGATGCATGAACTTAACTCGCTTAAATATTTTATTTTCACCGCTGTTTTGTGTTAGCAACTGACGAGAACATGCGAAATGGTATTGCCATCTTGCAAAACCGGTCTTCTGATTTCACTGCCCAAAATATTAGTTACACTCCAGCAAAAGTTTTTCTTTAGTGACAGCGATGGTATCATAGGAAGACATTTACTGTGCATACAAGTTTGAAGTGTGTGAATTTGCATGGTCAGCTCCTTCGTTTTTATACGTGACCCGAGAGAAGGTTGGGGTAGGTCTGTAAGTTTCTGAAACAGAGACTTGCTAATCTGACAAAATTACCTCAACTGTGAAATGACTTCATCATATGAACTTTACATGGTTACTCCATTCCCTGTAAACAAATTTCCCTTGTAATATTCGTCGCAGATCACTTGGAAATAACTTACCTGGACCTGTCGTGATCAATGTGATCGACTAACCGAAATCACTGCAGATAAACGTCTGACCTGTTGAGGATTTATCACCTTTCAGCACATTTGAGGACATTTGAGAGAACCAGGTGTACATTGCAAAGACAAGTTTAACACTCGACACTGACATACAAATTTGTTATTAGTTGTCAACAAGGTTTTCCTGTTTGTTTCATCTTTCAGGAAAAGTCACACCAACAGCCTCATATTAGCTAAAAATCTGACAAACTGCAACCGCCGCTTTTATCGCCTACTAAACAAACGGACGATCACAAAGGCGATTTTGTGTCCACACAATGCACGTAGCTTAGTGCAGTATGACCATTCAGGTTCTTCAAGTCATTTTCTAAATGTGTTAGTTTTTTATCGAGTTTAGTTTGGCAAACTGTTCTACGTTTACCATTTTGGAGCATTGAAACAAATAAACAAACGACAGTGTGCTCCACTCTCATGACATGAATCAGGTACAGAGGGCCTTAGACACATAAAATTGAGTTGTTGATTGACAAACCAGTGTACTTTCGGCATGCGATTAAAGGTATGCTATATCAAGATGTGTGCTAAAAATAGACGTTTGAAGTGTACCATATGGTTACCCAAATCATTCCTCAGCCACACGATTAACTTCTTTTATCCGGTTAAAGTTGGCTACTGATGAACAATGAGTAGTTAATGTGGCAGGCTTGGATGGAATTGATGCGGTCGCCCGCTCAGGATCGCTTGGTGTGCATTCAACGCCACCTAAAAAGTTAGTCGTTGTTTGGGTATCACCGAATCATTTAACACGTGCAAAATGTAGGTAAGGAAGGTGGCTGCAACGTCAACGTTGGTTTGATACAAGACTAGGAACAGAGTGGAGCGAGTCTGCCATCGAATCGCCTCATCCTTAATAGACTTCGTGCATCGCGGACACCCAGTTGAAATTCTCGTAGCCCACTAACTTAAATGATATATCTATCCCACGTAGGCTAGTTGAAACACAGATAGACCTTTTTAAGAGTTTGTCACGACAAAGAAACGTGTTTAAAGAAACGAAAGAGGCGACCCAGGATGTAAAATGTTGGATGGAAACACAGTCAAGTATATCTTGTAGTGGTTTGGTAGTACAGTGATAACTATCGATCAACTGATTATCAGTTCAAACCCTTGCAATCTCAAAAATTCTTGTTCGGATTCGGACAGCAACATAATATTTAGCTACATCAACTTCACAGTGCAGCAAGCTCCTCGTGGTCTGGAAGCTTTAAACGAGTCACAAACCATAAGTAAAATCACTTTAGTGTACGCACTGACTATCACAGTGCGTCCTTAATCGGAGGGGTGATGCTCCAATTAGATACGCCATCTATATAACGACCACCCAAAGCACACAAACAGCTAGATGTGATGAAGTCCACTCCAGATGCAGACAGCATCTTCAATACGACCTCATTCACAAAAGCAACACCCTCGTGCAACGTATTTACCGATTTGAACTGCTCTGTCCTAGTAGGACCCAATGTCGGGCGACATAACCGGGTAGGTGAGCTGAGTTCAGAGGAAACCATCCAAGAAAAAACAATCACTGTAGAAAACCAACAGCAGGTATGTTGAGCACGGTTGGAGCGTTGATGGATCAATGCGCGTTCGAGTTCCAGACACCAACAAACTGACCGACTGCCCAAAGAACACACAAAAGAAAAGGTCGACGAATAAACTCGAATGGAGGACGTCGATGATCTTGTGGCACCATCCATAAGTAGGTTGTGAATGAGTTTATTGTTTCTGTTTCTCGTTAAATCATAGAAGCAAAGCAGACAAAGTGAATCACACGAATTGACTATTTGGAAACTCCAAATACCTCGAAAAGGGTTGTATTCATTACCACTCTAATGAAACAGGCACCAACAACTGGGTGATAAAGTTGGTGATGTCATCAAGTCCAAAATATTTTAGTTCACTTTTCAAATCTTTTCCTTGTTCTTTTCCTGGCTACTGTTGTCGTTAATGGCGGTTCGAGTAACGGTACCGTACGGTCAGGTTCATGGCTACTGTCAGGATTCAATGTGCTGAAGTTTACGTCACGATCAAGAAGTACTTTGTGGGTGAACACAAAAACACGACTATCGTGAACAAGAGAACTCATAAGACACATTAGCGAGAGAAAGTGTGTGAAATTCCAGCTTACCGAGCAATCATGATTCCTGTGACACCGGATGCTTCTTTGTGTCGAATATAATCTTCGTAGGAGAGAACATCCCCGTTGCCTGCAACGAGAATTTATTTCATGAATGGAGTTAAAATGTACCCGTACTGACAACAAGGGTTTATCCATAATAGATAGAGAAATCCTATTTCCTATTCTAAACTAGTTAGTAAGTATGATTTTTAAAAAAACCTATTTCGTGAAGACTGCGCTGATCACAGCAGTCCAATGCAACAGTTCAATGTAACTCAGATTACCTGTACCCCCACCCCCGCTAGACTATGCCTCCTGCATCCCACCAGGAATGTCAGTTTCATATAGATTGAGTTCAGTTCATCGGATCATTCTGTGCTACATGGTGTCGGCCGATTATGCGAACAAACAATCAATTAGAAAGCCGAACAGCAGGCTTAAGAGCGTCGATAGTTAAAGAAATCGACTCCATCAAGTTGTTTAATGTGTTGTTACGATTAGTGAAATTACGTTAATCGAACGGTGACAATCGCAAAAAAATGACTCATACTCAACGAACAGCCAAACACCGAAATCTTGCTATACATTAACCCATTCTACCCTTTCTCTTCCTTTTATTCAACCATAGCCACCGCGAACTTGACAAGATGGAGCAAATGCTAGTCGCACAATTGAGTTGGAAAAGTGTAAGCTAGCGCTCTAAGTACAGCAAAATAATTATTCGAACACTTACAAAACCCTCTATTTCTTCGTTTAAATTGTGATAACTTCGCGTGGATCGATCCGGTTTGTGCACGATAGAGTATGAGTTTTGATGCAAAGAAGGCTTTAATCCGAAATCATTGAATATGATATAGCAATGTTCAATGTGGTTGGTTCACAACTGTCAGGTCGCTAGTAGGTTAGTGTTACAACATGAAGCGCAAGGGATGTGACATACACTTCAGTTCAGAAGTCCAACAAAATATTCATTCACGTTGTATCTCTCGTTGATTTCTTTGTTTCTTCCCATCCTAATCTTTTCATCAATTGTGGCATATTTGATTCACTGGGTTGATGAGGCGTCGACCTTCACTTTCGGATTAACCATTTTGAATGTACCTTAAAACCCATTCCAGGGTACGCTTGGTTGGGAGTAGTTATAGAGGAAATATCACAGTTTGAACAAAACGGTGTTTTCGTTCGCAGAATTAGATCGTACCAATTTGTAAGTCAAACGGTCGCTTGCACATACTACAAACTAAAATTTACACCTCTGTTGCATTGACGCCAGCAGGTGTCTCTATGCAAGCCAATACAGCAACAGCCCCAACCGACCACAGCATTCAATCGAAGATCACAAGGTGACATTGACCCTTAGCCCAGTGTACCGTTCTTCGCGACACTTATCTAACAGCAGTATTCACCGTAGTTTACGACAGACAAATGATGAAGAACTCTTTAAGATCCTATGAATTGCATTGTTTGAAACCCCCAGAACTACATTTCTCCCGATAAAGCGCACGCTACTGTCTATCGTATGGTGTTATGGTTTTCACCTGAGGCATGATGTTTCTCCTCCCGCCTTCAGCTCGTCTCTCTTAACAATGCACTGAATTTGTCCGTATGAACTTAGACCTCTTCAGGCGTCGTCCGACTTTACTATGATTAAGATTCACTACACTGAACGACGCTGCAATCTTGATTCGCTAAAAATCCATCGGTCATGATCCTGTGGGCAATTACGAAGGATGAGAAATAGGTGTAAGTCATCAGGCTTCCGGATAATTCGACGTGGGTGGTGCTCAACGCGTAATTCTCACCTTATTGATTAGCGATGACGACCAACTCATACTCAAAACAAACCAACAGTGAACTTATGACATGACTGCAGTAAATTAACCTGATATAAAAACACATTAGCTGCATATCTGATAATGAAAATCAAGTCCGCAAAAGCATACATGAAGGTCGGTGGAAATATATGGGCAGTTAGGCCATCAGGAAATAAGCTGACAGGGTCAGCAGAACAGGCAACTATTCAACACATCACCACGTTCAGCGATCTATAGTGTCAATAAAGTGGTCTCTTGTAAATCATTGTTGCTCGCGTGCAGAAAAGGTCAAACTTCAGAAGATAACATGTATGAATGGAAATTAACGAAAAACCGTGTTCCGGTTATATAACTGGAAGGAACAGAACAAGAAACTACCCTGGATCAGTAGTTAGGAACAGTAAGAAGGGAACAGTTGTACCGAACCCTACAAGACGCAAATAAGTGAGCCTCCTCAGGAATCTGACGGAAAAGACAAGTGGGTTGGACAAAAAAGATAACCCGAAGTATCCAGACAGGAAACAAAATGCACCTGATGTGAGCATATCAAAATACGAACAGTGTAGAAAAAAAGAAACAGAACACAATGAAATACCAAATACAAGTCCAGGATGAGCAGCTTTTGCACAATCTCGTATGTAGTCCCAATCAGCCAAACGAGTATATCGTTGTTCTCGACTTCGTCCATGTATCTGATGAAGATGGAAACAAACGGTAGCAAAATAGCGTAGCAGTCATACAAACACAGTCCACTGTAATGTGATATCTGAAACTGTAGGCTAGTGTCAAGAGATGGCAGCTAGAGATCTGATAGCGGTTCAATTGAAATTGACAGTTTTACACTACATGCCACAGTTGAATAAAACCGGTAATCGATGCACTCCTTTCCTCGTCGCGAGGAGCCAATCTGATTCCTCTATGTTTTGCTTTGAAACATGTACATTACGATACTAGCCATTTACAAAACACAAAGCCATGCTCTTCGAGTCCCAACATTTATAATGGAGCCGGAATTCGAGCCACTGTGAGAAGCATGTCCAGTGTTCTAGTGCCAGAGAGTAGAGAATGGCACGGTATCAGACGGATTGCATATATTAATTTGGAAGTGAAGCACGCTACCACTTAATCCGGTCGAACGAGTGAAGGGCTGATGTGATCAGTCAATCAGCAGAGGTGCTCGTAGATGCGTGCAACAAAACACCCCAACGTTTGTGTACAGGTTTTTGCGAACAGACGCAGTTAGGGTGCAGACAAATTACATAACAAAGAGAAGGATGAAAATCAACAATCGAAAAATGATGCATGGTCAAAGTAGTTAGTGTCTATGTTCAAAGATGAAGTATGCATTAAGCAATGATCATCCGGATAACATTAGTGACTTCCCATCCAGAAATGTCTGCGCAGGCATACGCGTTACAGACAAACACCACATAAGAGAAGATCAGAACCAGTCGCGATAAAGCAAAACCCACCCAAAACCAAGATCTTCCAACAAATTTACCGTGCTCTTACGGTAATCAGTGCAGCACCAGCAGACTGTAATGAGGGGATCAGCTGGTGCGCTGTGTTTTTCTTCTCACGGATACCGGTTCTCAACTTAACGGTCACTTGAGCACGTTCGAGCACGCCATTAACACCACGCACAATAGATTCCAGCCGGTTGCCGTGTTGCAGTAAGCCTGCACCGGCACCCTGAAGAGAGTAAACAAACAGCAACATTAAAAATACCAGTTTGAGCAAACATTGGAACATACACATATTTAGACAACCAGAAGAAAATGGCGTGCGTGTACCTAACGCGAAACCTGATGTAGCGCCAAATAATTCTCAAAGGTTCGTCGAAAAACAGAGTAAACATACCTTTTTCCAGATAATGTCAATTGGACAACCACAATTAATGTCCACGAAATCCACTTCGCAGTTCTCTTCGATCAGTTGAGCAGCCCGTGTCATTGTATCCACATGTGCTCCACAAAGCTGTAGAATGAACAGAAAAGAATGAATTTTCGATATAGATGGATACTTTGCCAAACAAATAAGGAACAGATTTGACAGTCGATTTCAAGTTTCGAATGATTCGATTCAGTAATTAGGAAATTCCAACCTTTTGCTGAGTTGAGTGCCCTCATTGATTGATTTTAATGTGTTACGTAATGATCAGCCTTCGTCATCCGTGGGATCAGTACGACAGGCTTTGCACTATAAACGCGTTTTCGAAACGAACAGGTTCGATGAAAGTATTGGTCTCCATGCATAGGCTTGCGCACGCTTTGTCAACACTAATTCATCCACCACCGAGTTAGAATCGACACACATTTAATCAGTAAATAACCGGGACCTGGGGGTTCGTCAGATGAATTTCATTCTTGCGACTAAAAAACGAAAAACAATGCTTGTATGGTTCAAGTCCAATATTGGCGCCATTGATTCTGCACGAACTCAGAATAGAACGGTAACGTGCAGTCAGTAGTACCGTGTCTCGCTGTTAAATAAGACAGGCGAATTGCTGTCGTCAGAATGAACGGCAAACACCGAATTGCTTGCGTGAGGCTACTAAATCAACCCGCTTAGGTATCACAGGTTGGGGTCAGCGGTGAGGACAACCGTTTATCACGGTACTAAATGGAATAAGATAAATGTGGCATGCTTCAATTGCGATTCCACGTAAAAAAAACTCTTATTGTACAGAATCAGTAGGCTGAATAATGTGCGATGTCAACTGAACACCAAACAATGTAAACAACGTAACCTAGAACAGTGCAAGACCAAACACAGGACCAGTAAATGAAATGAACAGCAATCTGAATACGATCAGCTGGATATGAAAAGTTAACAGAACTTGTTGGATCGCAAAACAGAAGAAACAGAGAACGGATATAGTTGTAAAGCACGAAGAAAAATGTGGGACCTGTTATAAATTGAGCCTGAATAATCACAAATTTCGACAACCTGCAATCAGACAGGCGGAAAACACTTCAGCAAATAAACATCACGCAAACAAAAAACCACAGGGTATTACAATGAATCAACAGGTGCTACCCTTCAATCCCGACTGAATGAGGTCGCGGGGTTAGTTGACGCTACCAGAGGAGTACTCATTAAATTAAGTAAAACTAGTTGTGGGTTAAAATCCAAAACTGCTTAACTGTCAAAAATGTATACCGACCCTTGAACTGTATGTTTACACAAAGCGTAGACACAATAGCGCATTGTGTGCAAACCAAGTGAAAAATGGTATGTCGCAACAGTACACAAAAAATATTAATGTATCACAACTTGAGTGAACAAAGTGAGAGTTCACCACTTAGCATTGATTATCTCATCAGATGACACTCTAAAACCAGTGACGTCACGTCCGAAGCGACAATCAGCATCGAATTAAAGGGATCTGTTAAGTTCAACCATAGTTAGGGGGGTGAATCTCTGTACAGAGATAGTGTGGTCAGGCTGCCGCATCTAACCACGCCGTATCACCCGTTTGGACATCCACTTTACTCGCCGCCTACTCACCTCTTTTGTGAGTAGTATGCTTGGCGACATAATTATGCCCATATGAAGGCCGATTTGGCCGCCGCCTTGAATTTGGATATTTTCTGTTTGCGATCGACCATTGATGGTCGAGAACTCTCTCGGGACGCACCATTTCGAACGTATGTGGTAATCCATATAGATTGTGTAAATCTACTCTTATGTATTTGCTGATATCCGTGTATTTTCTACTATAGAAACATTACCGAGCTGTTTGCGGTCGTTATCTGGTTGATTTGACCTCAGGGTATTCAGTTCTAGTGGTACCCAGCTGGCCTCTGGAGTAAAACTCAGAGCAGATCCTACACACACTGCACGTCAATAACATCGCTGCAGCAAAATGTTCACATACCTTACGTCTGGGTCACCTATTGTAAACTGCTCCCGTTGTACAGGTTTACGTGTTGCAAGAAATATCTGCTTAGAGGCTTCATTAGAAAAGTGGGGTTGCATGACTAACAGGGTTGAAGTAACTGGAAGCGGCGCTTCTAGCGAACTGCAGCTTTTAAATAAGCGCAACAATTTTGACGGACCCACAATCGGTTAATCGTGGTTTAACAATAGATTATCATAGATGCTGTTGAAAGCTTGCACATAATGGGAACCAACTGTGAATTGTCCACGTTTGTTTGAGTTCCTTTTCCACGTTCCAGAATTGTTGCTCTGTCACATTCCATTTGTTACGATGTTGGTGCTCAAACCCTTGCGGTGTTTGCCATACATACTCGACCAGCTCAAATGTAGCGTCTTCAAGGTATTTCAGTATTTCATTTGCACCAAACTCACTTTACATATACATCTACATCCCGTGGGCTCAATAGGTTGCAGTTTAAAAAGTTGCACATTGTAATGTGTTCCCGCTTTCTCCAGCAGTACGTGTGCAGGGTTGTTATGGCGCGTGTTAAGGTAAACAGCAGCTGGCACATGGGTGCGGTGTACCCGAAGACTAATTTCGTCCAATCATACAGATTGAAGTTGACATTGCCATCGCTTGCGGTAGTTCGTTGTTTCCTTGACATACTACATGAACGCGACCCTGTGTTCAGTGGATAATCCAATAAATCAGATTACGCGGCGGTGCGAATAGACTTTTCCAGTCGCGGGAAGGCCGGTAATTGGTCACAGAGCGAAGATTTTCGAGAGAAACTCGGAACCACGCATTATACAGAGCTGCATGGCCAAACTGTTTGGTAATCCGTAGGGCCGTCCAATACGTAATTATGAAAGGAGGATTTGATTGAGTAGCAAGCAAATAATGGAACAACATTAAAAAGACTGTCCTAAAGTGAACCAGAAGTTCGGTGACGCTAAAGATGCAACGTTTCAATGGTCCACACATATAAGCAAAAAGCATGATGAGATCCCTCCTGTGGAGAGAAGTATACGCTACAGGACGATGTGTATTACCGGCCTACTGCGAGTTGAGTGGTGAAAGACGTCGAAGGGTAGGCTCAAATCATTTAAAGGCAGATATGGTTTAAGTTCATGCAAGGCCAATGTTTTAACAAGTCTTACATCTACTCCTATAGGTTTGTGGTGAAAGCAGGGAGGTGCATGAGGGAGGCGCGAGTACAATCTGGCTACAGTTGTCCAGAATAATATGATGTTTTTAACGCTGACGAAGTTGCCTTGTAGCACTGCAAATTACCGAAGAGTACAGTGAACAGAAAGCATACATCGGCCTCCAGATGCAAACGAGCTGAATAAGGACTGTCGTTGTTGCATGAGATCACAAAGGAAAACAGTTCTGAATTATTAGGCGTTGTAAACGTGTGCGTTGGTTCCATGAAATGGACAAGATGCAGTTTCGATGATTTCGAAAAACATAAGACCTGGAGGATTGCAACTGCATTTCAAAGCTGGTTGATTGAAGTGAATCAAAGGATGACTTTGTGCACAAGTGTGCCTCTCCGTTGTACTTTTGTATGATCCCAGGCGGCACATGTAGACCATTCGTCTTTCGATGCTTCATTTTGCTGATCATCTCATCGTTTTCCAATTGACAGAGGTTAAACTATGAGGTCTGCTATGTCTATGAGTGCGCACACAGTGAATCTTGCTGTCGGGAGATCTTCTATTGTGAGCCCCGACATTTTTGTCTTGTACTGATAGTTAGTTGTCATTCGAACTTTACAGTCGCATGCTCTGTTGCATAAGTGTCGATTACTTGAGTCGGGTTGCTCATATTTGAAGCTTGCACTAATTATTACATGGTTGGTTTGGCATTAGCACACACAGATTTTGATTCGACTGAATTTTGGTTAGTTCCTCTACGAGCCACCCAACCACTGAACCACAGTTCGGTACGATGATGTTGTAGGGGAGCTGCACTCAAGTACTTGCAAATAATGCGTCCTGCCATTACCCCAGCAAACGATTCTCCGAGGTTTGACTGATATTGTTACCGCCAAACTGTAGTGCAGAGGTGAAATCAATGGATCTTTTAAACTCAAATTTCTGAAGCAGCAATTGTAATACATCGCATCGGGAAATAAGTTACCAATCTTTACATTCTCTGGGTGGTATCTTTTGTTAAGCGGGTAAGACTGAAGTACATCTCGATTTCATTGATCACACCGTAAAGCAGGAGTTATGATACGACCAACTGTTGTAAGTGTCCGGGGAAATTGTGATAATCACGGTGATTTCTTGCATAAATTTTATAAGTGCTCTACCCCTTCGGTAGAATGTTCAGCAAACTGATAGGAAACAGTTCATTCAATTCAGAAGTTTGAACAAGACCGTTAGAACACGAAAACTGGCAGATGCAAGCATTTCGTATTGACTCGTCAGTACCAAATTTACAATAACATGAAACAGGTTTTTTATATCAAGCATTTAGGGGGGCAGGGTGGATAGTCAATTGGTGGTTTAGGAAAGGTCACTAAGTCCAGGGAAGGGTCAAGTTTACGAGCAATTGTTTCTGAACACACAAAGTCGGCTTCA
>QNGE01000963.1:107758-122248 GCA_008508345.1 Paragonimus westermani | reverse complement strand
TTTGCTGAGGCGGTTGCAATCAATCGAATGAAGCCGACTTTGTGTGTTCAGAAACAATTGCTCGTAAACTTGACCCTTCCCTGGACTTAGTGACCTTTCCTAAACCACCAATTGACTATCCACCCTGCCCCCCTAAATGCTTGATATAAAAAACCTGTTTCATGTTATTGTAAATTTGGTACTGACGAGTCAATACGAAATGCTTGCATCTGCCAGTTTTCGTGTTCTAACGATCTTGTTCAAACTGATATGAGTAATGATGAATTCAAAAATGAATAGGCTTGATTATAAAATTTTGTAGTATTGGGGTCAGCACATCACTAACCATTTTCAGGAAAGGTTAAGTGACGGAGTGACTCAGAAGAGGAAGATAATTAGGCGGATTCGACAGTCCTCCTGATGGTTACTATGGATGCTGCAGGAAACTCATCAAAGCAACTCGGGTTATTCACTTTGACGCACGGCGCTCTATTCAAAAAGTTGAGTGAATAGAGTGTGGAACTTGGTTCTGTTCTTACCGATTTTTCGTAAGATTTGAAAAAAAGCGGCGAAGAATTTACAAGTCTTTCGATAAATAAGCAAACATACTGACAACAGTATCGGTTTACCTTTTTTGAGGAAGCGCGGGGCAGAATTAATTTCTGAGGTGAGCCAAAAGGTATACATTGGTGTAACTGACTTGTTACCGCGTTATGCTTGTTTCACTTTACTCTGGCTAACTGTCTAGAGGCTTAAACATCATCATCATCATAACAGCCATCAGCCTGACCAAAAGGTACTGTGGCTCGGTCCGCCACTCATCTCAACAGTGACGTGGAATATCCTAGAAGGAAACGTTACTACGAAGGTCAACAAATATTAAAGAAGACTAAGCGGAAAAACCAGAAATGATATGGATACAGGTATGCCATTAACTGTGACACGTCGCCATCTCGGATAGCGTATCTAACCAGCGGTTTGGGTGATCACGAAGACCCAAGTTGGGCAGGCGATACCCGCCCACTTTGCTCAATGGAGCAGTCAAAGTCTTCATATTTCCTGACCACGTTGTTGCTTGACCACCACGCGGTTTAACCCAATCGCTAGTGCCCTCAGTATATAATGCCCGGTACGGTAAACGCTCAGCTGGCATACGGAGAACGTGACCCAGCCATCGCAAGCTGTGCAACGTAACTACTTGACCAATTGATCGCGCATCCCGAACGTTCCGGAATACGCGCCGGCGAACTGCCGCATTGCTCACACGATCAGCCCACTTAATGTGGGCCAAGTGGCGGAGACAACGATGGTCAAACACAGCAAGCCTGTTGATATCTTGCTTGCGAACAGGCCACGTTTCCGAACCATACAACAGAATGGAACGCACACAAGCATTATAGACCCTTCCTTTCAGCGACAACCGAACGTCTTTTCGACGCCACAGATGACGCAGTTTGGAAAAGGCAACTCGTGCCTTTGCTATCCTCGCTGATATCTCATCAGCAATATTACAGGCTGACGAGATAGTGCTACCTAAGTATGTAAAACTGTCAACAGTCTCAAGCGGATTACCTGCAATGAAGAAAGTAGGGTTGGAAATGCCCCAGTCTTGAAGCAGCACTTTGCACTTTGAAGGTGCGAAGTGCATTCCATACAGACCAGCCCGGTCACTCACCTTGTTCAGCATGGTCTGCATGTCTTCGGCAGAGGGGCTAAGTAAGACAATGTCGTCCGCATACTCCAGGTCGGTCAATCTAGCGCCAGGAAGAAGCTCAACACCAAGCCCACTGGATTCACGAAGCGCACCCTCCAGAATGTCGTCCATGACAAAATTGAACAGGAAGGGGGAAATCGGACACCCCTGACGAACACCACTAGAAGTGATGAACGCTCGAGACAGTTGTCCATAAACTCTCACTCTGCTTGCAGAGTGAGCGTACAGCGATCTCAATAGATTCACGTATTTCTCTGGTACTCCCTTGCGAAGGAGACAGCTCCAGAGAACGTTACGAGCAACTGAATCGAATGCAGCCCTCAGGTCCAAAAAGACCACGACCGTCGGCTGTCTATATGAATGCCGATGTTCCAAGATCCGTCGTAAAGTAAACATGTGATCAACGCACCCCTGACCGGATCTGAATCCTGCTTGTTCTTCGCGTATCTGACTTTCTCTGGGCTTAGTGGGCCAACGTAAAATGAGGCCAGTGAGTAACTTGGACGCAACAGACACCAAACTGATGCCTCTGTGGTTGTCACATAGACTTCGGGACCCCTTTTTGAAAACGGGAATGACCGTTGATAGGCACCAATCAAAGGGTACCTCTTCAGTCTCCCAAATCGTCTGCAGAAGTTTTGTCAGTTCTGATAGCAACCTCACTCCACCATCCTTGAAAAGAGAAGGAGAGAGGAGGTCTGGTCCAGGAGCCTTATTACGTTTCAATAACTTGAACTCCATGGCCACTTCTGTTTCCGACGGAGGGCCGTCTGGAATGCAATAGCTGACCAATCGAGTCCCGTCGTCCACATGATCTGGTTGAGGTTAACTGAACTGTTCTTCAAAATGTTCAGCCCACCGGTCGAGTCGGCGCGACAGACTGGTGATAAGTGAACCATCTTTTTCACATATGGTCTCACTTACACCGACTTGACGGCCAGTACAACCACGGATCACGGATAAAAGCCTTCTGCTATATCCAGATAAGAGGGTTTTTCCCATCTCTTTCGATTGTTGCACCAAGCAGTGCTCACGGTCTTTGCGCAAGCATTTAGTTAGCTTGCGTTTAAGTTCTCGACGGTCGTCACCATATTCAGAACCAGGTGGGATAGAGCGACGCTTGTTCATAAGATTTATCGACGTAACGGAAATCCAGTTCTGTTAAAACTGAACAGCTCCTTCGGAACATGCCTGTTCACATCACGCTTTCATAGCTCCGTCCATTTGTTCCCAGTGATCGTTAGTATCATTTATCCGACGCGAACTGCGCAACTTCTTCACCAACGCCTTTTGGTAAGCGTTCTCATCGCTCGAATGCCAGTTAAACAGCTTACATTTACGAGCGTAAGTCCTCTGGGCAAATGACAAAACGAAACGGGCACGCACAACAGCATGGTCCGAGTCCGGATGGTTGCTCCAAAAGGCGCGACAGTCCTTAACAGAGTCGCGCCATCTGTAACCAACTGCACACTTCAACTGAAATCACAAAGCTGAGAAATGTCACGTGTGAACCAGAATCTTTTAATTCACACATGTAACCTCACGACACCGCTCACGGTGCGCAAGGGAAACTTGCCGTGGAGGCCTCGTGTGCTAACCTGACTAGATTAGGATAGGCCTTGTCAGGGGGGCTCTCGTCAGGCGCGTGCGTGCGTAACTCTTATGCGGTCTTTTTGGTGGGGGATGACTGGTCGATACGTTGTCGTGCGATTTTTAATGTCTGAGCCAGGTAAAACATAGCAACCGGGGTGATTGATGAATCATTTTGATCATGAAATGTTGCATGTGGCTTTCATAACCCGTTGGGTAAGGACGGGCAGGAATTGACTGATAAGTGACCTTACCGACGCAAACTGGCACCGTAGATAAGCTGTGCTGGAGAACAACCAATATCGACAACAGCATAAACTGAAAACCATCAATGCTTGTACACTGTCATTCAAACAGCTAATAAATTCACCACAGACAAGCCCACGTCGCTAGCATCCACATACCTCATCACTCATTCAGGCAGCGTCATCTGGATCTTTTAGTGACATCATCCTGCCGATGTTATAGGTAGCCTGCACTGAATACGGGTGGTTTTTTTCAAACGTTGTGATTCATACAAGATGCATCCAGGTGCTCATAACACATTGAACAGTGCATACAATTGAAAAATAAGTAATGTTAACGACGTGAAGTTGCATTGTGCCGGAGCGGTTACAGAGTAAATTAACAATGGCTACAGGCTAACCTCGAAAATTTTGTTATCCACCATGCTATCGAAATTCGTAGACAACCCATAGGTGGAAACTTTGAGATATCAGTTACAACATTGTTCGCGAGTGTCAAGGTCCGATTGAGTACACAGCAAAGAAAATATGCCATTTATCACCATCCTACTAGACCTACTATCCTCACTACCGAATGGTTACATAGTCAGTGTTTTTCACATTCTGCTACATACGTCCGTGTGTCTGAAATGTTAAGTTACCTGGATCTAGAGCAACCACGTTTTCTGTCTTCTTCGAACATTCGCACTACAAATTTCATTGCCATTAGACTGTCTCTGAACTTTCTGTGATCGTTTGGCTTGTACGTTAACAGTAAATAGTTAATTCCACTTTAGACAGACACTGTGTTCTAACAGTATACGACTGATGACCAGCACAAGCGGAACGGTTAGAGAAAGATTATGTAAACGAAATGTTTGGCCGTTCAAGGGGTACACAGTCGTACTAATGTTTCAAAACAAAAATCCTATTGCTAAGGAAAAATTCGATAAAATCATAAATGTATTTGACTGATACAAGTTTTTAAACCTAAAATATACCGCTTCTAAAAGGCTCAGATAACAGTTACACTCAAAAGTGAAGCAATCTAAGATGTAGTGTTTTCCTGATTACCATTAAGCTTGATATACTAGGAACTTGAGTATATATATATATATATATATATATATATATATATATATATATATATNTTAAGCTTGATATACTAGGAACTTGAGTATATATATATATATATATATATATATATATATATATATATGATGGGGCTGTCAGGCTGTCTAAACCCACATAGCATGAGCAGTCGGGATAACCAGACTTTGAACATTAGTTGTAGTGCGCGAGATAAGTTCCCCACTACGAGGCTCAAATGAGCAGCTCAAAATGTTGATATCCAGATATGAACCAGCTGTCACGAACAAGTTAAGTGACAGCTAAGCTAATTTCGAAATGTAGGTCGAAAAATGCAACAACAACAACAACAAGCAGACTTCTTCAGTACATAAACACAAACGAAAACAGGAAAGATGATTGAAGGCCAACGTGTATGACAATAACGGCAAGTCAGACTGTTATCCCATCGAACTCGTACAAACCTGAACGCCAAACATGTCCTCTGAGGAGTGCCGTCGAAGCAGAGCCCATTCACTTTGTTTGCCCTGGAGAAGTTGTGTGGCAATAGCCATTTCGCCACAGGTGATTTCGGCCCCCAAACGCTTACAGACGCGGCGGAAGGGTAAATTACCAACCTAAGGATCAAGTTAAAACAGTGTTGAGGATTTAAAAAAAACTGTAGTACATCGGGATTGAGCGACGCAGAATGTCGAAAACGTGGGTATTAGTTACGAAATAACAAAGATTAACAAATATGGCGATCCTGTGAATAGTTTCTAGCGCTCAGCATTCCCCCTTGATCTAGGCAACAATTTTCAAGCCATCCCAAGTTGCTGACAATCAATGTCTTCCACCAATTAACAAGATAGCACAACTTTCATGAAGCAGAGTACTGTCAGAACTCCGCAGTGTAAAACAAACAATACTACCTAACTGAAAATCTTCTGGTATTGTGACTGTTGAACAAACTCGATCTACAGAAAACTGACTTTCTGTTGCAGTAGCTTGTGGACAAGTCAATGTATAAAGCAGCACAGAGACTGAACAGGACACGGGAGAGAATTCAAGGAAACCGCCTGTTGCTGAAAAATTGCAACCTTCCCAAACCAAACTGAAAGCAGTACGTGTGGCATCAAGCAAATCTCAGTTTTAATAAGTCCCTATTGGTTACTTCGTAGACAAGATGTACTTGTAAAATGAAGAATAACAATTGGTGCCGACGCTCCGGATTTCCTGCCGACTAGTCCGACAGGGCCTGCAGCCTGTGCGTTCTAACGTGTAACGCACTTACGAATCTTGTTTTAATCCTATGCTCGTTGTAACAAAATCCGATGCCACACCAGCGTGACATTCAGACTGGTCATTGCACTGACATGTTAGCCTGATCGAGTTGCCGACAGTGATTGGCCGTAGTTTCCTGCAAACCGCTGGTTGACTACTTATCGATGTGTTTGTCCAATCCAATCCTTTCACATCTTTCCTTTTTCCGCAGCATCAACCACTCCTGGTTCGTTTGTGGAGGTGCCTTAGAGCCGGCATTACTCGCTTACTCAAACGCACTCGACTCCTCTTCAATTATCCTCCGGCTCCTATTTCTCACGACGGATAGCCGCAGTACCTCACTAACACCCTTTTCGTTCAGCACCGTGGGTTTCCTGGAATGCACCGTAGCCGTACCTAGTCGCCCACCCGTATAACCGGCAGGTCGCGGGCTCCTATGTCGTGGCATCGCTTTTGGATTATAGCATTCGTCGTCCCAAATCGTTGTGCACTTCGGTTTCGTTCAGCGATTGCAGTTTTAGCAGTTCTATTACCGGTAGATGTGTGCGTATTCTCCTTCCCAACACTCTATCAGCTGAACTGTGAGACAAAGTTTCGTTAGGTAACATTATATACGGATCACTTTCAGATAACTGTGCTAGTTGCAGCAGTTGCTTTGCCATTTTGACCGCCGCTTAGGCTTTACAGTTTGACTGACTGTAGTATGGACTGCCTCTACGGTGCTCGAATCTCCACTTTTCAGCGAACGTCCTAAAATCCATACCAATGAACTGTGATCCGTTGTCGGGAAAGATCTCATGTATACCATAGCGCGCAAATTCGGCTCGAGGTTTCTTAGTGATCGCGCTGGAAGTAGTGGAACTCAGCCATTCTAACTCGTAGAAATGGTTGAAATGGTCTGTTGTTACCAACTATTGCTTATTGTTGAATGCAAAAATGTCCGCCGATAATATGTACCAGGGTCTTTGAGGGATTTGACGCATTAACATTATTTTTGGTTTGCTTCGAGTCAATAGTCCGACAGGCATCACAGCTCTGCATGCAGTCCCCTACAGAAATCCACATCCGAGACCAATACAAAAGCTCCCTTGCTCTCCGGATACAGCTGTTCATTCCCTTATGTGCCAAGTGAACGTGCTCCAACATCTTCCGCTGAAAATATCGGTTCGTTTCTCTCCTCTAT
Organism: Paragonimus westermani; assembly: GCA_008508345.1. Taxonomy (NCBI): domain Eukaryota; kingdom Metazoa; phylum Platyhelminthes; class Trematoda; order Plagiorchiida; family Troglotrematidae; genus Paragonimus; species Paragonimus westermani. The sequence continues at coordinate 115,206 of QNGE01000963.1, read as the reverse complement.
GTCTGTTTTACTACGATGTTCGTCATAACAAAATCCGATGCTGCGCCAGCGTGCCATCCGGATTGGTCACTGCGATGATGTCAGTTTGCTCGCGTCGTCAACACTGATTGGCCGCAGCTTTTTGCGAATCGCCGGTTGACTCCGTATCGATGCGTTCGTTCAATCTAATCCATTTACAGTGACAATGAACCGGTGTTGTTGCCACTGGGCTATAACAGGCAGGAAAATATCTTGTTTCTAGTACTTTGTGGGAAAAGCACAAAAAACCAAGTTTATTGCACCGAGTTTGACGCTAACGCAATATATTGTTTAACAGCTCCAATTGGACACCAGATTGAGTGAATACCATGTTGTCAGGCAGACATTATTTGTAAGCAGCAACACTATACATGTGTTGAGCAGTCTGAGGTTCGGATAATTTACGGTCAGGTTTGGATAAGGACAAGTTTTAGCTTTGAGTCATAGGTAGGCACAATGGATATAGGCCTGTCGTTGGTCCACAAAGTATCAGAGTAAGAAACAAGTATAAACATACGGCGGAAAGAAGGAAGGAAAAGAAAGCAAACAGGAAAGTGAAGCTACAGAAATAAGAAATACCGACAGGCATGTGTATAAGAACTCGCCGTTAAGTGCGATACACTGCCACATCAGTGCTTCAAATTGTTGGTGTGGGTGATTACGAAATCCACAACCAGATAGATACCTACCAACCCTGTTCAGCCGGACGGTCAAGACTTTCATAGTCCCCGATCTCATCAACATCTGGCCACTTTGCGGTTTCTTTCAACAGTCAGCAACCACACTGAATGGTGCGCAGTGTACCAGGCGATCCGTCGATGTACAGAGTAGGTGATCCAAATGGAGGACTGTGCAGTTTCGGTGCCTTGATAAAAGTCGTGAAATTGCACACTTTCCAAACAAGCGTCAACAAACTGTCGAATTGCTTTTAACATCAACGTAATGGATACAAGCCAACTGGCGGAGTCAATGGTGGTCAAACATCGAGAGTCTACATGTATTTTCCCCACGAATAGGCCAGGTTTCGGATCAATACAGTAAAACTGAACGCACATGTATTGTAGACTCTGCTTTCAATCGGCAAATGGATGTCATTGCGACGTCACGAGTGACGAAGGTTACGAATGCTTTCGTTATGCACGTGGACGTCCTGTCAGCAATAATACAGGCTGATGAGACCAGTGTACTTAAGTAGGTGAAACTACCGACAGTCTCGGGCGGCCTGCCTGTGATAACCAAAACAGTGTCAACCCCATCATGTAACAATAGTACACTTTGAAGCTGCAAAGCACATATCATACAAACCGGCCACATAGTGAGATCGGTTCAACTTGGCCTGCATGTTTTCCGCAGAACAACAAAGCGGTCGTTCGTATACTCACTATCACTAAACCGACTACCTGGCAGAATCTGCACTCTGAGAACTCCGAATTCTACGAGCGCACTTTCCGGAACATTGCCCATCGAATAAGTGAGAGGGGAGAGATTGGACACCTTTGTTTGAACGCGCTGACTTTGTTTGACGTATACCACAGGCTGAGATTCAAGCATTCCCCAGTGGAACAATAGACGTCTTAAAAGATAAATGCAAGGGGTAGAACTAGCACTGCAAACTGAATCAACCTGAAGCAGTAGTACTTCCATTCCTGATCAAATGAATCAAACGGGCAGGTGAACGCGATGTTGACAGGAACCCAGCAGATCATTAACACATTTACTTTATTGTTCAGAAGAGACAACAACGACAGGCCGCTCTCATTTAATCCAGATGAACGGAAAGTGATAGACAAATTACCAATCAGCTGGTAAACTATTTGGATACTTCAAATCAAAGGTTGTTATTGTAAGACTTCGAAATACTCAACAGTGACCTGCTTTTCATGCTCAAATTATTCCTTGACTATCCAATAATATTTTGGGTCACGCTTAGATCAGCGGCCACAGATTGCAATTTTAATTCTATAATCTTCACCAAACTTAGCAAAAAAACTGAAAATTTGGAGCTTCCGACTACGACCAAAAATCAGAAAATATTTATCGGCCACGGAATTGAACGTAAATTTTATATATGCTTACTTATCTATCGAAATCACAGACTTGAGCATAATTGATCGCTGCCCTAATGTTGCAATGGTCCCAGCTGTGAACACCCCCACGTTCTAAACCGATATACGTCGAATGAAGAGATGATAATAAATCAGTGAGAAACATTACGAGCTCTCATCTAGCGCTTTAGGTGGACTTTTCTTATCTCTGCATTAACCGGAAGATAACTAAGGCGAACTGGGTAAAATAAAGAGAGGTTTATCAATTAAATGAAAGAATGAACTCACAGTAGTCAGCGGGGCCAAGAAGAGTTTGTTAGCGAACTCAATCTATAAGATAAAAATGAACGAATAATTTTTCACAAATCTTTTATAACATTCGGGTAAGCGAATCCAAACAGATGCACCAATTTTAATCAAACCAATGCTACACTGGTCAGTTTCAAAGGTCCAAGAAAATGGCCACAAGCCGTATGAATGGGCTTATATCACGCAAAAGGAAGCTCCAGCCTATCCCTATTTCTCACACATGGTGACTTCCAGCATGAGGAGATGAGTAGTTTTTACAGACTCCCTGATGCCTCTCGGGTCAATAATCTAGGCAACTCAAGTAGAGGATAGTACTGAAGTGAAACGACATGAAACTAAACCATAGAATCGCCACTGCCTAAACTAGGACAAATTGATATGCCACAACTCGTAAGTTGAATCAATCAATGGTCCGCGTACCACAAAATGTGCATTGCATTGAATCAAAATCAGCATAAATGACCGGCGCAAGGTAAAAATGAGCGCGTACTGAAGTGATTAACCTCAGGCCGCTTACAGGAGGAATTGTGGCAAAGAGCAATAGTCGAATCTCATGTTGATGAGTTCAGTCAGAAAAGAATCCGGTAAAAAGTCGGATTCGAAGACAAAGCAGTGAAGCGTCTGAACCGCGAACGGATCGGATGAATGAAAACATACTAGGTTACATTGCCATTAACGAAACATGTGACGAATTCGGAAGTTAGAAACAAAATAACTGGTCACCTTACGTTTCGACTCACTAAGATGACCATTATACATACACACATATACATATAAAGCGATTAACATGAAAACGACTACGATATACAGTCTTCAAGTGGAATGAAATGCTGAGTTGCTGCATGCGACGGGTACCCCGTATGCCAACTGAATGCTCACCACACCGGACATTGTTCAACGAGAACACCAAAATTGGCAAACAACGACGTGCTGATCAGGTATCGATGCGACATCAAATTATGAGGAAGTGATCTGCTCAGTAAAGTCAGTAAACGTCCTTGGCCAGATTAGGTGCTTCGTGACAACTCACCAATTCATAGACTAAAAACGCTGTTCAAAATGGCGGTGTGCTGCAGTCAATGGTATGCTTGTATCCTTAGTCAACTGTAAGTTAAGCAATTCTCATTTTGTCTTCACTTCATAGAATTTTCCTTCGAAAAAAATTCCCTGTCATCGTTGCGGTGAACGGTAGCCCGTGTATCAAAGTACAACCTAGAGAGGTTCAAGCACATTTGTTTATGTATGTACATGTGCGAAACGGCAATCCAGAAGGCACCAGTCGGTACACATCTGTTGTGTCCATGCCCAAAGGTAAGGAAGAACGGCAATTCAGCATGCATTAAGCATTTTCGTATTAAAAATACACGGGGATGATATATAGGTCAATGAAAGTGGAGATCCGTATTAAACTCCGTGGATTAAATGTAGATTGATTTGTCAACCTGCCATTAACCATCCCGAGCCTCATTTGCCCGCATCTGTGTTTGATTTGGCTGTTGTACGATCGACATATGCTTGGCTTTTCTATGTCTTGTTTGATCTACCGGATTTCAACAAACCATAGCTGGCCTTTCCCTTGGGCTGCATGTTAGCTCTCATAACACCATAATATGTGTAACGCACCCCAGATTGTCTGCATAAAACTGAAAATACCTCTTTCTGTGTCGCCCAAGGCATACACATTGCAAAACTGTATTCCTAATCAGGGCCTCGAATAAGGTATAGTCCTTTTGAATGCCAACCAGTTTCTTTCAGTTTTCAATCGCCCAGTGACTGGTCTATCATTCACCCCAAGACCAATCAAATACGTTTGCTCCTAAGTTTCGCAAGCACTTCGCCTGCACAAGAAACGCACCTGATCGTCTCCAAAGTAGAGACCGGAGCTAGGAACTGTAAATCGCATTGAAGCAGACGTCTCGAAGTGCATAAGCTGGAAGCTTGCTTTTGTTCAAACTGGTGGTCAGTAAGGCTCAAAATAACATGAAGGGCGGGTGACCATATAAAAAACGGCCAGGTTACCCCTGATTTATACTTACTATCAGAGATGCTCCTCAGTTCAGAACAGAATACAACTTCTCAGTTACATTAGTTTGTCACTGAATCGATAAAAAAAGAGTGACAGCAACGCCAACAACTATAGATCAGACTAGTAGCAGTGAAGCTGGTGGTGTTATGCCTTCTCTTTAGGTAAACTTTTACCGTCAACTGATACGATGATTAGATCGAGATATCTTGTTGTACAAAAAAGTAGACAACGTTTAAAGAGGAAATAGTCAGACCATAAGAACGAACCTGCTTCCTCTCACTTGTTCGACACCGTATCTCGTCTTCATCCGTCACATGGCCAAGAGGAGCCCTGTCATTCATGTCACTTGGAATTCCTTCTTCCTGAGTCGCACAATTTGTTGAACTTCGACTCAACAACGCCCGAGTGATCGAATCTGCTCGTCTGAAACAGTATTGTTTCTTTTGAAGTTTGGTACGGTTCTCTTGACTCAAGCAATTCAGATAGACAGATTCGGGCTGAATAGGAGGGGGCGGAATTTCGGGCAGTATATGGCCGGAGGCCCAGCGGCAGAGCTTGCCGACTGTGCAACGGCCAGTAGCTACGAGGACCGGGCACGGGCCAGGAAGGTTGGGTAATTTTTCGGCCAGAGCCTTTTCCAAATCGTGATTGTAGCGACAACCATCTGCTATGTACGGGCAAGTACCATGAGTGGTAGTGCTGAGTGCATCACCACTCGAGTTCTCATTAGGTTCTGGGAACGCTTTAAAAGAAACGATTAAAGTGAACTTGGTCACATCAAGCAACATCAAATGAAAAAGGGGAGTAAAAAGGCATCGAAAAGCAGGTACGAATCCTGACTCAAAAAGGTATAAACAACCTCCTTGAAGAACAGTCATTTTAATCGTCGTTTGTGCACAACACATCAATTAGCATCCCCAGAGGCCACCTTGTGTCACTGGTGTATTGTGTGCCCACTAATACCTCGCCGTCTGAAGACACATAGCTTGTCTATGTACGAAACGTAACCGTGCATTCGTTTACAGTGTTGTGTAGCATAATAAATCGGGCACTCAACAAGATTACCGCGCCAATGCTTAGCTGGGAAATGGAGTGAGAATGGCAACTGCTCATCTAGAGCATACGGACCTCATGAATGAGTAGCTCAAAACCAGTTGGAAAACTTAGACTTGTAAACGGCAAGACTGCGATCAACCAAAACGCATGTGCATACATTAGAAGTGTCCAATGCATAGGATTATTCTGTAATTAATCATACCTACATATTCACTGGCCCGATGAAGAGATGATGACAAAGACATGACAGTTACTACTGCTTTCTTGGTAACCCTTCCTCGAGTCACCAAAACTACGGAAGAGTGAAGATTGGACAAGGACACATTGGTATCCATACATCATAGAAATAGAGACACCTCCATACAATGTTTCGGGAAACTTAACTCGCAAACGCAAGAACGTTATAACTTTTCTGATTCACCTTACCACCTGCTCCCGTTTTGCATATTTTTCAGTACTTATTAAAAAATATATATGTTGCGAGTTAAGGCAGCGTAGGATTGTCAACTCACGTGTATGGTAATGGTTTATCGTTTATTTAAGCTTGGTTTGTACAGGGTGCCGTTTTGGTTAATCTTGTGTACGATTACATAACTGCTTCATTCTTCTGTTAAGAAACCGTTTGTTGGTTTCTCACGGATCTCAGGAGAGCGCGTACTGAGAGACAGATTAAACCAAGTCATAAGTGGCACCCCATCGAGCCGAGTACAGTGAAATGACCACCGCTGGACAAGGGTTGGCGATCGCTGATTTCAGTCCATTTAACGCCCGCCGCGATTTTGTTGCGGATGCGGTAAATCGAGCAGATGGAGTAGACGTAGACACCCAAGTCTTGTTTGCTGCTTAGTCAGTTCAACTATCTGTCCATGTGCATCCCTTAAATGCCTGGGCGTTGATTGGAAAGCTTTGGCGAGGATATGACTTTTGAGAACATTTAGCGGTAAATCCCACTTTAATGTCCATTGGCAAATTTTCAGAATTTCCCCTTGGAGAACGGTCGAGTCCGACGAAGTCCCGACCAGCTTTATATCGTCTACATACAGATAACGTGGACAGACTAAATCGTTGATCAGGTTATGTATACCAGGGAAAGCAGAGGGGCGAGGATCGATCCCTGGGGAACTCCACTTAACGGAGAACCTTTGTCCGACAGTACTTCTCTTACTCTTACTCTACACGACCTTTCAACTAGAAACGCCTGCATCCACCTGAAAATTCTAACAGAGATTCCACCTTCTCGGAGTTTCCAGCAGTAGAAGCCTGTGGTTGACAGAATCCAAGGCTTTCTGAAAGTCCAGATAGCACACCTCGACCGCTTCTCCTTTATCCAGTTTCTCCGTGACAGGGTCTAAAAACGTCAGCAAGTTGGTAATACAAGACCTCCCCCTTAGAAAGCCATGATGAAGAGCTCTGAAGAAGTTCTGCTCACAGGGAAGCTTACAGATCCACTCTCGTAAGATTCGTTCGAAAATTTTGCTAACAACACTAGCCAGGCTAACTGGTCGGCAATTTCCAACTTCTGATCGGCTGCCATCTTTGAAGATGGCAATTACAACGGCTTCTTTCCAGTATCTCACCACTATTCCTGTTTCTAATGTGAGACTGAACAGTTGGCAAATGGTGACGCCAACAATTGGCCAGAAGTTTTAGAACCGCCGGATGGACGTGGTCAGGTCCTGTGGACTTTGTGCTGTTTGGCCTGGATAACGCTTGCTCAACTTCGTGGGGTGTAATGACCTGATCCACCAAGGGCACACTCACGGCAGTAGGCCGAGGCTCCGGGGACTCGTCGTCTGAGCGATAACACTTTGAGACTGTGCGATAAATGCGTCCGATATGCCCTTGTCAGCCGATATGATCTCCCCGATATTATCATCATCATAGACCGCAATACATCAGTGGTTCACACGAATGCTCAACTGCCACACAACCATGAAGAAACAGCAAACCCTATATAGGAAGTAAGGGGAGGAAAAAAGAAGGGGACGGGAAGG
>QNGE01000963.1:66014-86961 GCA_008508345.1 Paragonimus westermani | reverse complement strand
AAGGAACCAAGGAACCTCAGAAGGGGGAGGAGTGTTGTAAAACAGGCAGTTCCGTTGTGAGTAGTATACTACTCACAAGTAGTGTATTACCCACAGGGGACATTCAGGAACAAAAGGACAAGCCCCGAACACGACGGACAAGAAGAGACTATCGGAACAGTGTGTACATGCTGTGTGGGAACTTTCACCAAGGCGAATGACAACGTACTGTCACCCAATGTATGTGAGTGTATGTCTGTCGTGCAAATGAGTGTACGCGTTTGTGGTTTAGTTTTTGACATGACCTGTACGGAAGTTTGCGCAATAAACAACTTGTTGGCCCAGCGTCTTTTGCGGACACATCAAAGGTAATTTTCCGATCAAGTCATATCGAAACTATTCCCTACTACTGTTTTGACCACAAGAGACGCTTGGCCTCGGAAGTTTTTTATTACATGAATTCCCGTATAGGTTATTTTGAAATATGGGACCACGAATACATACACCCTTTTTCACGGATGACATGCATTCACATACACTGGGTGTCAGTACTTGGTCCATCGCTTTGATAAAACATCCCGCATAGAGCGCGCGGACCATTCCAATAATCGCTTCTGGTCCATAGTATTACGGGCGTTGAGATTTGTCCCTTAGTTCCCGAATATACGCACCATACTATTCATAAACAAAGCTGCCTGTTATATAACACTACTAGCATGCCTCATTTGTATAATTTTTTGATTTGAAATTCTGCTTGATAGGTGCCACCTATGATAGCCGAAACGTTCGGATTAAAAGGTGTATTTAAAGTGACTAACACTAGCTTTGGTTTGGATGCTCTGATGGACGTGATGTTCAGAATTGGTCGGGCATCAAGGAACAATGGACTTACATAACCCAACAGTTATAATAAACTTACGTAGCCTCCTAACTGAAAGTAATGTTTCTTTGATCTCATCCAGCAAGCTGGAAATAAGACGTGGCTGAGAAAATGTCTGTTAATGATTCACGCGATGGTGACTAGGCAAAATAAATCTTGGACTGTTTAATTGCTTCCTTGGAGGATCACTACAAACCATAAACAGATGCTGAATTGTAAATTTTCACAAATTATTTTCGTGGAAGGACCAAAAGTGGTTAAGGGAACGCATATCTAGTCATCCGCAGTTGAATCCTGAATGAACGTTGCAGTTTCACATACACAGTGACAACATTAATGAACCAATCCTGTTATACTGACCTCAGATGCTGCTCCATATTGTTACGACTTATGTTTCTCTCGTACCAACTAAGCCGCTCATACAACAATCCAATGGCCTGAACTTCTCACACATAGTATTTGATATTTCGCGTATATTGCGACATATGAACTACTTAACTGTACTGTGTTTGAGTTAATGTTAGTAGCAAATTGGTGGCGTGTATATGCCACGAAGTTTAAAACTTGCTTGGAGGTAACAATGTTCTCTTCCCCTTCTTGCCAGAGGCTGACTCATTGATAAAATTGCATGATTAATTGTGTCGTTCTCATCTCTGTCACGCCTTCATACACCCACAATTCGTCATCATATGTAACCCAAATGTGGTATTGACCCTGCATTTGTTTACTTAACCTATGGCTCGGTATTCTCAGATTCATATAGTTGGTCAAGTCTTGTGTACCTTATGTATTCTCAAAGTTGTAACTGGCTTATCTGGTTTGAAGCCGCTTCTATCTCAGGGGAGAAACATCACTAGCAAACATGTTCGCCGGTTACTTACCGGCTGGATTATGAAATAAAAGAAACCGTGGGGAAAGTGACTGAAAGGTTGCTCTTCTGTATATTGCCGGGTGGTCACAACGAATTGATCGATATATAGCTCATGAAGCTGTAGAGATGTCCATAAGCATGTCATTTTTAACACTGAAGCTATGGCATTGGTGTAAGCGACAGAAATGCTTACAACTACCTTCAAACCTTCCCCACTGACACGTACGCACTCGAAGTTTTGGTAAACCAGACATGTACTCAAAGTGGTTATCCGTTGAAGAAGGTTCAGAGACATGCAGCGTGAGTTCGCCTATCGGCCACAAGAGAAGTTTCTACTGTAAGTTAAACGAGAAAGATCTGAACCAAATCACAGCTAGTTTCAACTAATGTCCTGACTGAAGCCCGATATTCTAATGGAAGAGATAAGAATGTGATCTTCGAGTATAGTGTGCATAGTTTACAGCGGGTTTTCGTGGGAAACGACATGCAGATGCCTTATCGACTGTCATTGTCTACACCAGACGTCCACTGTTACGGTCGTCGGACGCCCTCATTTACTTATTTGGTCCTTTGAAAATGCACCACTATTCATGCTAGGTCTGAACCAGGATGAAGTCACAATTCTGTTGACTACACCATGAGCATGTTTATTCATCTCTCCATTCCACTACAGTACAGGTCACCTCAAGCTTGTCTCTAGGCTCGTTCAAGTGACGATTACGTCAGCAAAGGAGGGCCAACAGATGGCCGAGAAGGATGCATGCGCATCGAGGCATTCGGACTCTGTACCAGTGTTTCAACATCACGCCTCTCGTGTTAGTCCGGTTTGTATTTCTTCATGTTCATCTGTGCCATGTGGATGAATGATGTCATCCTATCTATTGTCCTGGTCTGTCTACAGCTTTTGAGCTACTACTGATCGGTTAATTGTCACCTAGGAATGAGACGATCGCAAAGCAACACATTCTGTACAGTAGACCAATCATTAGGACTTCACCAGTTGTTGGCGGCGAATACATATACCAGTGCTGTTGCGTGACACTCAAAACAGTCCTCTATGCAAGTGCTTTTCTTCAGATTTGACGGTTTTTTTATCCGATTTCGGTACACCTAAGAAACATATGTGGTTCCATGTTTAGTGAAACGATATGACACGTAGCACAATGCGTCGGTGCGTTTTTTGTACGAGGCCAAATCACACCAGGTTTCATTTTCCAATTTAACCTACAGTGTTTCTTGTATCACAGCCTAAACATAAAATTCTCTTTGCTCAGGTAGAAGTACCTCCATGGGTGTGTCGCCAGTTGCGACTTATCGATTGCTGTTTTTGACAAGCATTTTCTAGATACCATTAACTGATTACCTCAGCCTGATAGGAAGCTTGATTTTTGTGAATATGCTGTTCGTTTGTGGGTTTACTAGAACTATCCGGAGGAATTGGGGGTGGTTATTTCCATGCCAAACTTATAATCTTGCGGGTTCCAACGGGATATTTCTTTTCCATGCCTTGGTACACAGTTTCCCCCCGGTTTTCTTCCTTGCAGTGGTTTTTATGGGCAGTAAGAAGTATCCGACCGAGAACGATTTCGACGCCCATCTGAGCCGACGGGGTGGTCAGAGCAATGCGTGGACCGGAAACGAGCACACCTTGTTTCACTTCGACGTCAAACGAAAACATTTTGCCAGTTGCCTAGATCGATTTGCTCAATTCTTCATCTCGCCCTTGTTGCAACCAGATAGCATGGATCGGGAACTCGCCGCGGTCCACAGCGGTCAGTTTACGAGTCAGGTTGATTTCTGTCTCATTCGTTCCATACACTTGTAGAATTGCTTGTGGACTTACACATGCACACGCCTGACTGAGGCTGCTGCGGTATACGTGAATTAGTGTCGATCAGAAACGCCAGAAATGAGCGCACGTTACTAGTCACTTCCAGTGTTTATTGATTACGTAGTAAATTGTTTGTTTCGCTTTAAGTAAAAATCCAAATGCACGTTGACGAAAAGACAAGAGGCCTTTACGTGTGTCTTTCTCAATTTTTCTGTGGCTTCTGTGTGTACCGTGGCTCGAGGTGCTATTGATCCTGATAATATGTGATACTCAGAATTAGGGACTTCGAATAGCCCTAGAAATCGTACTTGAATTGAAACCTTCCACGCAAGTAATAAGGCGAAGACTTGATACTGGCAGCAGTAAGCAATTTTTATTCATGGATTGAGACGCCGAATTTATTGATGTACAACAGTATCAGAGAAATCACAGTCTGTCATTGGCTGATCTCATTAGCACATGCAACACCATAATCTGTATGTTAATTGGTGGAATACGGAACAGATGAATTGACGAATAACGGAAGGCACAACACTGAGACCGTTCGTCCAATCCTGATGTTGTATCTTTAACGCGATATTTGGATTGGCCATCTATCAGATCTCTTGTTGTGTCGGGGTTTGGATAATCGGTGAATCGAGATTTCCGTCACATAATAACAACTTAAGTATTCAAAAAATTGCTAACGATAATCCATTTCAGCATGCGGTTGATTAGAGCATGCCACTGCTGATCCCCCGACTGAGAGTATGATTGCCAGCGCGGTGTCTAACCAGGTTAGCGCCACATCTTAACTTCACTCTGTGAAACGGCCAAGGCTTTCACGGCTCGTAGGCAGGTCATTTTCTGGTCGTTTTACATTTAGGACACTCCGAATGCTCGAGACTCGGTCGACACAGTTCATACGGTCCAGTTATCCTTGAAGGATCGGAGCAGGTCGTACTACTACTCAGCTGTTGATGGTAGACTTTGCTTCTGTGGGCGATCGCCCTCATGCGTGTTTGGGGAACCCCCAGCAGGTGATATCTGATTTATATGTGAATTAGACACATAAGCCGGGCGGATGACATTCTCTTATCCGTGGATCTGTCTTTGCACCCTATTTTCTCGCGAGTTGCCGTTAATAGTTACAAGGGCTAGTGCAGTGACTGTTAGTGGGGCACATATCTCATCACTGACCCACTTGGCCGCTGGTTTACAAAGGGTAGGACTTTCGTGTACGTGCGCACTAGTCGTGTTTATCTTCACTTCAAGCTCCTGGGGAAATAGGTATGGTGGACAATATTACAGAGAGCACCGACGATTACTGTCAATCGTTGTGTGACTGTGTCGTTACTATGAAATGTGGAGTATTCTAATGAGACCGCACCTTGTTATCTGGGGATTATTGTGCACTTACTAGATCGACATACAAATCTATGGAATTGATTTATCATCGGATTTCCTGCGATCAACCTGTGTGGTACAGCTGCATCCGATTGAACGAAAGTCTCAATCAATGTAGCGCTCAGTATCAGTTTAGTATTCAAGCCTGATTATGACGGTTGGCTTTAATAGAATGAATCCGTTTTAAATAATCTCGGACAAAAAATGCATGGGGTTAGTTAGCATCAATCGTCTTACTTGAAACGAGCCTGCAAGTGTACAACTCATACTCCTGATTCGTAACACTTTTCACTGGTTGCAGTCGCCTGGTGATGGATATAGGTCGATCATACAAGTTATTTTTGCTGAATTGCAGTGATTTCCACACGAGTTAACACATTCTTCACATCTTTTGACTAATCGTAGTGTGCTGAACATCGTACACCGTTGACCAGACGGACCACATATTTGGCGTGAATTTATTTTGAAAACTAGTGATTAGTAGGGGATTTTGACTTTATGTGCATTGGACGCTGCTCACAACTGCGGAATTCCCACAAACCTATTTATAAGCTCCCTTTGAAAAGAAGCGCCATACTCTAGTTTCGTTTTTGTTAGGGCTGATCAATAGTATATGCCCATGCCACGGTCAGGATTAGAACTCCGACCACGTTTTTCCTCAGGCAACCATGTTGATCAGTGTGCCAATGACTACACACTAAGCACGACTGAATTATCTTTTGAAAATGCTCAACTGCATTCACTTGTGGTTACTGCTCAGTTCACTTCAAGAGAAGGCAGTAACTTTCATGTTAACTCCAATCTGAAAGGGCTATCCTATATGAATACCGAATCGGTCATTATGATGACCTTGATTTACATGCTTTCGATAGGCTGTGCGGTACGTTTTTGTGTTTACTAATATCGTGTCTTCGAACACTTCAGCCCGAGATGCATTTCCTTGGCCTCGGGAGTCGTTTTTACCAAAAGTGTCCCGAGTGCTCTCTGAGTCTAGGCCTAGTGGCTAGACGGACTATAATGTGAGACGACGTGAACATGTGGAAATATGCACCGATGCGTCAGTACCTTATCATCATAATGAACTACGTCATTCTGACAGTTGAATGTTGTTGCAGTAAGTCGGAACTATGCTAACCATATGATCAAGAAATAAGTTGCTTGTTCCTGTTGGCCAGATGACCGAGAATGTGTGAACTAATCCACCGTCATGTGGTGTGATAATGTTCATGCTATCGTTGAGCTGCCAGCTTTAGGGTTTATGTCGGTATAATTTGACATCTAGAGAGAAAGATTTACGTTTAATTATCTCGCCCTGCAGTCACTCAACAGGCTTCCAAAAATCTTCATTGATACTGTAGAAGACAGTTCTATCCGGTAGGTGGACTCATTTGTGAAGGAACTTGGAGCTATAATTTCTTTGTTTTTTGAGCGGACGTTCCGATTTGGACACGGAAACCTAACTCTTCTATAAGGTGATGTGGCTTCAAGTTCCCTCAAAACTGCCCTTCTCTAATTTATCGCCTCCCGGTTGAACATCAGGCACGGATTGTTGAAAGTTCTTCCTCTTTTGTCTTGTGGTTTGCGTTTTGTACTGGACGAACAAGAATTTGTGATTTGATTATAGCGTTATTCAAACGACATATGGTATTCAGGACAGATGAGCCCTTTCTTGTACTCAGGACGGAATAATTCGCGGCAGACTGAATGGTGCACCTATATTTTTTGATGACATGACACCCAAGTTTATAGGTGGGTGTTTGTCTCACTGAGGACTTGATGCAGTATACATCCCAAAGAGGTCGTATGGAAACGACAAGGTAAACGAGCATCAAAAACTTCAGAGCAACCCTGCACTAGGGAGAAAAAGATGAGCCGGAGGGGAACAGTAAACCAAATTCATGTAAACCAGTGGACAAGCTTTCCTCAGAACGTTGTAGACGATTAGTTAGGGAATTTATCTAGTTCAAAATGAGAGCATGAAGTCTGCAGAACGATGTTGGCCACTACAATCGTGCGCATTAATTTGCCCCATGGTGTTTATTTCAGCACCCTTTTGCTGGTTAGAACGTTCCATTCACACTGTTAATTTCTTTCCTAAACCGCTCGTGCCTCTTGTCAGCGCAATTTCTGGGATTTTAGCTCTTTCGTTACCACTGCTCGTTCACCGTGGTGAGTAATATACCTCAGTATCATCGAGCTTAAATTGTTTTCTTTCGGTTCGCTAACCGCCGATCACGTATTTTTTGCTTCTTTTAGAATTTGAATTAAGCAATGCGCGGGATTCATCCCGCGTTCAATTTTTTATTTCTTCGCTCGCAAAGAAGGAATCCCCGTACAGAATTTTTGGCTATGGTACGTTTATCTGTTTTCTTGTTCCTAATTATTCCGCCGTTCATCCGTACCTTGTGTGTTAGAACTGATTTTCACTTAAGACTTTTTTGGGCTACTCTCGTGCCATGCCGCATAAGCGATGAAACCTACAACACGGATGAATTGGTGATACTCATGTCGATGTTTTCAACATAAGTTAGCTTGCTTCTTGTTATTTAGGCTTAAATTGGTCACCACTCGCATTTGACCACTGCTTTTGCATCAAGGCGGCCTTTTCAACCAGCCTATTCTAAAAAAGATGAATTAGGCTCGGGTTTTGCTGCGATTAGAGCTCGTCAGTAGTACCGTACACCTGCCTGCCACTACCAGAACGTTATTCACAGGCTAATGTGACCTGTTCTACTGCCTTGGCGTGGTGGTCAGGCATTGCAACGATCCGGAGGGCTATGCTGACTAAAAATTCGGTCCTTCCAAGTACACACTTGTCAGACGGATCAAAGGGATCAGTCAAACGAAAAGTAGATACACTCACAGGGTTGTATGTCTCACTACTGGCCGCGTAAGAGAGTCTAGGCAGTGAGGCACCATCCTCTGAGCCTACAGCAAAACCACTCCTATAGTTGCTGCAATGATGTCTTCTGAATATGGAAGAAGGAGGTTAGAAAAGATACCCCCGACCAAAGTACACTCTGATCACCCAACGGTTGACCGTGACCGCCGGCGCATCATTCATTACGGTTGAAAAACATCCGATATTATCCATAAACTTGGTGTGGCTTTGAATACACCCATCACTGGCAGCAGTGCGGAGAATCAAACGTTAATGTCTTATTCGCTGCACCCTCGGGCCAGGCAAGCCCCTCATTGCCAAGTGACTCACACTCTTAAGTCACTGGCTTCGGGTGAGGTCCCACAAAGAAACCCTATACCCTTTTGTCCTGCGGGTCAGATTTTTGAATCACAGATTCAGGGTGGGGTCCCGCAGGTCAACTGCTTTCCGCGGCATGAACGACCGAAAAGTATCGGAAATTATCATTCTGATGTGGCTAAGCTCTTGGACATCGTTATTCACTTGCATACCGTGAGGCCTGTCTGACACTCTTTAATACGACCACACCAGGGGAACGTGGATTGGAGTTCAAATCTAAGTCGCGATGAGGAAATGTATTGCTGATGGGCTCCAAGTATTGCAGTGCTCGAGTTCAGTACTTCTTCTCGAAAAAGACTGACGGAAAAGCATATCTCAATGTGAAACCTACGACCATATCTGAATGGTGTTCAGTTTGTACTTACTAAATCCCAAGCTGCCTATTGTGCTTCGCCTCAGTTTTTACTCCATCATTTATACATATACATACATACTTCTTCATAGATATGCATCTATGTAATTTATGTATGCTCTCGGTTAATGTTGTAACTAGTCCAACGGCCTGCGAGCACGTAAACAGATAACGGAATAATTCAGTGAAAACGGCGTATAACGGAACGACAGTCAACGGCAACGGGCTACGGGGTATGCACGACTAGTTCGAAACTTCCCGGCCAACTCAACCACCCGAAGCCACCGCATGAACTCAGAGAAAAGACCGGCCTCCGGGCAGAGCTACTTTATGTCACTCAATCCGGAGACCTCACGGTCACAACCCTGACCCTATTTAATGGGTTTGTGACCAATAGGAAGGTCAAATCAAAGGTGGACCAAATGATGAGCCGAACAGTACAGCGGTGCGCGTAGGCGGGATGTAAGCATGTGGGCGTTTAGGCAAGTAGGTGGAATGTAGGCGTGTGTTCAGACGCGTAGGTGAGGTGCCAAAGATTTGGCACAAGGGTTGAAAGGTGAAGTGTCACTGACCGTGCCAACTATGAAGGTCACACGCAAGTGTACTTTGTTAGCCTTTGTCACACAATATTTTTGAGGAACTGGCGACACCTCCCTTACGAAGATTTGTAGTAGCTGGTCCTCTTCGGGTCAACGTTAATGAGAGTCGGTGGGCCCGGAAGTTTCGAACTAGTGCATACTCCGTTGTTCGTTACCGTTGACTAGCCGTTAACTACCATTAACTAGCCCGGAACAGATTTGAAGAAAGTAGTACTCCCGTCCGCAACTCGCGTTTTTTTCTTTATCCGCTGTCGCGGAGCGAACGTAGTGTTGTCTACTTCTCGGGACTGAAACGTTTGCTCGGTTTACCCTTTTTCTCGTAGTCGCCATTGCACTCGGCTCATCCCAACTTTACCAGACTGGGCATGTTGACCATAAAATACCAAAATTTGACGATCGCTTAGAACGTTAAATAGGAGTGTACTCATGTTGTGCAGGTTGATTGTGGTTTGGTCCATACCTAGACTTCTGTCTGGTCTAGTGAAAGGAATTGGTTAGTTGGTCTCGTTCTCATTATCAGTTGTTTGGTTTACTGGGAATTAATGTGAGAACATTTACCACTTGTACCCTACATTCAGCGTGGTAATATTTTATCCGAACGTTGTAGTCTTGTGCGAGTGTTTGAGTCGTCGTACAGAAACATGCGACCCTTTTCAGATCGAATTGACTCTGAGGGCGTTGTCCTCTTTCTCGTTGCACCGTGTGCACTACTCGAAGCGTGATCTCTTGTCGCACGGGGCGGTGGCACGCACGGCACGTTCATGTGAAAGTCGTTTAGCCTAAGACTAAATGATGCCTAACAAACGTTGCCTGGACGGTCGATAAGGAGATTCGAGTGCACGTACTTAATATGAGTCGGGGGTGAGAACCGTTCTCTTTGTTATCTTGTCCGAAACAGAGAACAGTTGTTTACCGGTCCTGGCAGTGTGTTTTGTACACCGGTGGACAAGTGCACGTACGGTCTCTGCGGGCTGAACTTTAGAATCCATTTTATCTGTTTCTTGTGTTCAAGGTCACGTGTAGCGTCGTTCACCGATTTCACTCTTGCAGGTGGCTCCTGGAGCCACACACCCGTCTCGTTCACGCCTACATACACCCACATGTGTCATGGTCGACCGGTTCCATGTGGGTTTTTCTGACTCGCTCCCCTTTGTTTGCCGTGAGGTTGTGATATAAACGTCCTTCTTCTAGCCATCTTTTATGCCCCTTTGTATGGTATGTATTCAAAAGGTTTATTAGCACGACAACGCCGCCCAACTAACAGAACGATTATTCTGAACATTGATCACAGTCAGCACTTTCCCTTTCAATTTATTCATTCCCCGCTGTGGACAGTCATCTACGTTCGGTCACACTAAACCAGACTACGCGGGCAGATGATGTGTTCGTACGTACCCTGCAAGTCAGATGCTCAGTTTTTTTCTCAATACTCGTTAGTATGGTTTCGACTACGAACCGTATTTCGTAGAACTACACACAGTTATTGAGTGACGCACACTTGTTGAACCTAGCATGCTTAGCAGCAGTCCTCGATAGAGCACATCTGTTGGTGGTATTCGACGGACTTAACTGAGGTAAACCTTGCACGGTTCGTAATTGTGAGCACAAGTGTGTATGGGAAAACTTTGGTTATAACGGCGTTCGTTACATCGAACAAACGAAAACTCCCTTTATACTAAGACGACGTTTGAGGGCCAAATGTCTTCCTCGTCATGGCAGTCTTTTAACATTAACAGCGTTCAGCAAGGCATTGTTGTATCGCTTCAGGTTTTGCGTTTTCCTCCTATTCTTATCTACTCATTGTTTTTGTTTCATGATATTGAGCAGATACTCAGTTTGTCCCCAAACTCGTGTGCAACAATACTAACGATCTCGTGTTTTTCAGTTGTTGAGTTCAGCCCGTTAGGAAAAGTGCATCCTCTTGTTCACGGTCAACTATATATATGTCTTTGATTGTTATTAATTTCTTTCAATTGTGGCTTTTTCATTTCAGGCAACATGAAATCACTTCGAGAAATTCCAGAAGAAAATGGCATTGATATTTATTCTCTTCTTCAAAAACATCGTCAGAATACGTATTCCTCGCATCGTATGACTCTGGCTCTTCATTCTAAAGGTATACCACCACGGTCCGGGTATCTGACAGTTCACTTGAGTGACCTTTGTTTGTGCATCTGTCTATACTTATTGTGGGTTTTTGAGCGTAGACTTGCCATTGTGTTTGTAGTGAGCGGTTTCCTGAGTGGAGGATGGTTCGGCGACTCAGAGCTCTCACACAGACTACTGCAAGCCGGGCTATACAGATCGGTGCCAACTAATAAAAAACGGTGAGCAGCCGCTGTATCGAATTTGTTTGTGCGAGGTGGTGATTAAGTCATGTTTGGACGCTTACTCGGTTTGCACGACGTGATTGTTTAGGTCAAGATCCTGGAACATAACGAACGAGTTAATGAAAACAGGACTTGCTTGCCGCCAAATGGCAATTTTTATTACAATCACTGTTAATTCCCTATAAAACGTGCATCATTTTTCCAGTAAATTAAGATTGCTCAGTGCCGACCAGACCACCGTTCCGATTTTCTCGACTCAGTAGCTAAGTATTTGATAGTGTGTCTTTCTGATGACATTTCTTCCGGTATTTGTTCATGGTTTGTTTTTATAAAGGTCCGTGTTTTGGTTCCACTGGATTTTCACTCCATCATGATGTTTATCAATGGGCAGTCCGGTATTTTTTCGTACAGTTTTCAAGTCTCTCATTTGATCACAAGTTTAGCTTCCAGAGTTTTTTTACGACTGACCGAGTTTGGAACAAAGCATTTGATTTGAGTTTCCCTGTTACTGGAGCTTTGAGCCATCTGTTTGTGAAGTAATCGAATGACTGCAGCTGTGTCAGTCTTGTCTTCACTTTTGCTTGTAAAGCCGTGGGAATACACGAAGATCACGCATCTCAAATATTCTTGTGTGCTGGTAAAGCCTGGAGTCACCTGTGTGGCATGTTCCCATCATCACTCAGCAACTACGAAGCACGCTGGCATACTTGTGTGAAGTGTGTCGTCTTATTCTTTTCTGACGTTCTCTTCGTCCTCTTATAAAAGTTTCATTTGTCACCCCACTGAGCTTTCCACTAGTGCTCAGATCGGTTTTGTTGAATTTGCATCATTGTTTTCTGTCTACGATTATTGTGCATATCATCAAACTCCACACCAATCCTTATCTTCAGCGCTTTAGTTTTTTTCATTTCAGACTCATTGGACAATCTTGAAGCCATGGTTCGAAGAATATTTTCTTCAGTACCTAACAGGTGGTTACATGCACAACTATTTGTTACTTCTCTCGTATACATAAGTTTTTGCAACAGCTACTTGTGGTTAGCAACTGTCGATCGTATGGTCGCGTGTTCGCTGCTAGTCACCTCCCAGTACGTCTAACACGTAACTGGATAGATTGCATGGTACAAAGTACCCATCAAGTCACACTCTACGTTCGCATGCTCAATTCTCCCTGTATTCATGAGATCGGGTTCTGTCGCCACTGTGTCACAACTATTCGAAACACGCATTCTGTTGGCTAATCAAATATCTGTCTTAATTAGGTAAATTTCGAAATTTCATTTGTTGAGCTTTGTTATTCTGGGACGGGCGTTCTACCAGGTTCATCTTGTTGATTGGGTTATCCACACATTCATCTCTCCAGTGGCTTAGTGTTGGCGTCACAAACCATCAGCGACGGTGTTGTTCTACTTCTGGTTGCAACGATTAATCGTATCAAGATTTTAAAAGCATTACAGTACTCAGCCCGCACTTGATTTAACATGTTGCAGTTACAACGTTCTCGAAATTTCGTATTGTTCGGTTCGAGGTCTGCGCAACACGCAATTGACATGATTTTATCTAACATACGCGTCAGCCGCCCTATTTAACAGTTACTGGTAGCTGCAATACATTGTTGGATACTTTTCTGACAAATTGACTTTCAAGCCTATCGATAAACTTGTGTTGAATGGTTTTCAATATGGTATCTTATTTGAACGGTGGTTTTTTCTCACTTCTCGCAATAATTACCTTCAGGAAATTAAAAGAATGTCCGTGCTATGAGACTATTCACAGTAAATTGGTGTGCCGTGGTCTTCAGCTCCGTCAACGACTGATGTCACATATCGGATACCAAACACAACTGTTTGACTACCTGGATTTTTCCACTCACTTACTTCGTATTGAAAAATCAACTCTTAATTCTCAACGGCGGTCGCTTTGAATTTGTCGCTTTTCCAAAACAGAAATCCACGTGCAATTTAATTGCACAATGAGGACCTGGTTTCGTTCAACAAACAAATCCTATGATGATTCGGGCAACCTTCCAAATATGATGTTGCAGTTCGCGTGTACATCGGGCCCACTTGCTCCTTGCGCACATTTATATAACAGCCGATATGCTGAGCTAATGCCACTTTTAGTTCGTTCCTTAAGTGGATGTTTTGGTAAGCTATAGAACTGTGAACAGGAATTGCCTCCGGCACAAAACACGCAAACTTTCTCTGTGGGCTAATTTCGTCTGTGTGACTACCATATAATCGACATGTTTTGAAAGGATGGGGCCGGTTACGTACATCCAGGGGATATCGCGCCTCGGACAACAGTTTGCGAGAACGGTGCTTTTTGTGTCTACTTCATTGTGTAATATGTTCATCTGCTTCATGACCGAATCGTTTCTGCTTTTGACCGACACAAGAGGCCGACATTCCATGGCCCCTGAGTCGTAAGAAATGTTATCCATCCTTTGGTCCTCGATAGCTCGTTTTATTGATAAGTAAAAATTTCTAGCGTCGTCTTTACAAAACATCTGTTGTTATATGGTCCACTAAACCGCATACGGGAAAAGTGTTGACAGCCGTGACAACCAGGGATCGATCCTGTAACCAGTGGTCGGCGTCGAACTGTTGCGAACTGGGTTGCTATTGATAATTCTTACAGTTTGCCTCCATGTGCTGTTTCAAAACACCTTCTGTTCAGTTTTCTGTTCTGCGTTTTGGCTTACCGTGTCATTATTTTACTGAGATCACCTTACTATTGCAATGTTCATAAACAAGATATCTCAAGTTTATTCTGCTGTAGCTTGTCAATTTCGCGCGGTTACCCAGCGTTCCAAATTCATCCTCAAATTTCAGTGGTAAACCGCCCGCGGATTTATCGAAGTTCACCGATTCATTCAATAATCCGTCGTTTAACAAGTTCTATCAGAGTGAGTATGTGAACTAGGTTATTTCTGACCGTAATCTGGTGCAACTCAGCGCGTGACGACACGTCGAAGGTGCTACTTATTTCATTTTGCTATTTCTTAAGTGCTTTCTGATGGTTTGGCCATTCAGTCTGTTGCCTTCGTGACTTTTTCTGGAGTTGAGTACGGGTTTTCTTTCACCTCAGACTGAGCATGTTTATTGTGCATTGCAGGCTTGTATATGGCTATCGACTTCTTTTTACCAAGGCTCGGCTTATCTCACGTCTTAGCTGTACGAGCAGCAATGTTTCATTGTATGTGTGGTTCGGCTCTTTTGCCTTCGCGATTCACGAAGTCGGCGGCCGAATAGTAAGTGAATTGGTGTCCAATCGGCTTCAGTGGCGTGAATGTGGCTGTTGTTTGGCCAACTTATCTATGTGGCAGTAGAAACCCATGGGTAAACCGTTTTGCTGATAGGGCTTTACTTTCATTTGTAGCCCGATAATCAAGTTGTTGGGTGTGGACACGTTGTTGACTGTTTGGGTCCATCCATGTTTTTTTTATACTATTTTAGTCTTCTTTCTCTTAACTGGGACTTGCTCTTGCTTTCACGGTTGTATGTCAGTTAATTGTCAGCGTGACCTATTATTTTATTGCCGTCGTTGGTGACGGTGGCAACCTTGTTTCAGTGATAGAAAAAGTAGCAGGTTTCATAAAGTGGAGATCTCTGCAAAAAATCTGGACTTAGACTGAATTCCAATCAGCAACAGAGACAGCATGCTCAGAAGTGGCACGTGCTCTACCGGCTGAACTACGAAGCCACGCCAGGGGCTCATGAATTTCACACCTGGACTCTGAGTTCCCGGCTTGGCTTGGTACCTCATCTTGTAAAGCAATTAGCTCGTCCGTGCATGTAATTTCTGTCGTTGGTTCGAATCCGGTCAGAGTCCAGGTTTTTGACAGTTAGGTCTTCTTCGGACAATCTTGTTAGTATCGTGTCTTCAAGGCTCGAAGTGCTGCTTTGCAAAAATCATGACGAATAACTCTGCTTATTCGTTCTCAAATCAATAGGTTCAACGAACTTAGAAACGGTACATATGAGTCGGAAAGTAGATTTGGATTATGTAAAACTGCAGAAATCCAACAACAATCGATCTTGTCTATTAGATGACGAGTTACCAATATCGGAATTTCGCTTCCCCTCCGACGCTTACCGTCTGGGTGGCCACATTATGAATGTTTGGAATGTAGCGAATCTCTATTTAATGCAGTGATACTCTACTACCCTAGGATTGGATCTTCTTTTTCTCTATCTTCATTTTTGACAGTTCGTTTGAGATTATGACTCCATTTTGTTTCTTCGGGTAGTACCTCTTCATCGGTTCACTACAATTTTAACCAGGTATCTGTGAAAGTAATGAAGGCACGTTGCCTTTCTCAGTTTCATGGTGTCATTGAAAGGAACGATGTGTAGTCCGTGCGACATTTGGTGTGGAAACTTGATCTGTTCTCGATGCTGATGTGAATTGGTTCTTTACACATGACCATCGTTGTCGTAACTTTTCCGTATTGGCGATGTGAGCAAAGTGGTTGTTTGTCCCCTCTCTATTCAGAATTCCAGGATGTGCAGTGAATCACTGAAACAGTAAACATAACTATGCTCACTGCCTCATCTGTTGATGGCGACATCATGTCCAACATGATAGTACGCCAAACACTGAGGTGATGTCTCTGTCTGACCACTTCCTCTGGAGTTTCATTTAACTCTTGCCATCTTCAGTGCTATAACACTTACGCTGAGAGGTCCACCGACAGCTCTTGCACGTTCACTGAAGACCCTCGCTATTAATAACCGTTATATTGTTGAAATACATCTTCAGGCTTCTGGCGCAGTACACCTGTAGTCTTTATCTACTGCCCCACCACAGACGTACAGTGCGTAATTGTATGAGGGCTCTCCGGCTGAAGCTGTCGATCAAGCCGATGTGGAGTGGTACTTAGCGCTATTTGACTCGATTCCCGTCAACAGTCATCTACGCTGTCAGCCTTGAAGATACTATTGAGACAGTGAGGCACCCGTCGTAAAAGTTTGTGATTGGGATTTGTGTTCCTACAGACTGTTGCAGTCAAGGATAAGTTTTATCACACACCCACTAACGTTTCGCGTGGCATTTCGTGGTACCCGTATATAATAGTACTGGCTGGAAACTTGAGCACTCATTTTTGCAAACCAGTTTCTGACAAGCAAGCAACCAAGAGAAGGTGGTGAAGTATGGTGAACACAACGCGCTGCTGTGCTAAGAAAAACTGCTGCTACTATGAAAGACTCTCTCCTCACCCGAGCTATCGGCAGTTATTGTTTTATCATGACATCAGAAGAGCCTTTACATCTGTTAACGCGACTGTGTTCTCGAACTTTACGTCAAGGTTGACTGTGCCCGAGTAGTTTATCGAAATCCTGGAAGCATTTCATTGTCAAACCTAGTTCCGGCTAAGACTGATGACAACTCATCGCTGACCTTTAGCATACCGAGTGGAATGAGATAACGTTGTCTAAGCTTTCCTTTCCTATTTGTCTTTGCAGTGAAGGGGATATTCTTCCTTATCGTCATTTTCATCCCTGAGCCAGATCCTTGGATATTATGGCTTGGGCTGCTGTTCGTCATGATAGTGGTCTACAATGTAGTCGAGTAGTAGACAGATGCGGATGTAAGGAAAAGCAAAAGGAAACGAAAAGAGAAAGAAGGCAACAGAGCTTCAGGAATGAGAAGAAGGAGGGTACTTCTAACACGCGACGTGGATGCTCTCCAACCGGGTAGATACACCTCCCAACCTAGCTCCGTGAGACGGTCAAGGCTTTCGTAGTCCGTAACCACAGCGTCGCTTGATCGTCTTGCGGTTTCTTCCTAACGTCACCAGCCACATTAAACAACGCGCGGTACGGCAGACGCTCCGTTGACATGTGGTATACATGACCCAGTCAGTGAAGACTGCATTTCGTTTCTCACGTTTCTCAAGTGGCGTTTACATATTGTCGCGTTGTTCACATAGTCAGCAGGTTTTATACAAGCTAACTGATGGAGGCAACGGTACTCGAATACCGACAGTCTGTCTGCACCCTCCGCACTAATGAACCAAATCTCTGGTTTCTAGACCAAAACTGAGCTCACACGCATCAAAACCCCCGACCTCGATCGACAGCTAGATATACGATGAAGTTTAGCGAACGTACAGCGTGGAATGGTCATACATTTCAGATAGAGTATACAGTTTCGGAATTGGTGATAGGTAGATGGAATGGTTATCAGAGAAAATTCGTGAACAGGGCTCGCTTTTTAACGGTTTTTAAATGCGTGTTTCTAGCTCTATCATATTTGTTTGTGATAGGTATTTAGGTCTCCCTTAGTCTGGGACCAATAGCAACAATCAAGAAGGGAAAGGAAAACTTACGAGGTACGTTCATACCCACCCGGGTGTTCTCACATGCGGGCCAAGCGAATGTGCATGGGATCTTCGATTCAGTTAGAGAGAAATCTAAAAGGCATAGGCGGAACGACCTGGCAGCTAGAGATAATAGATAAATCGTAAGAGAGGGCAAGTATCCACTGTGCTCTATTAGGTGTACGAACTAGGGAGGCAGTACTGAGTCCTGATACGGTGTGTTGTAGGAGACACTAGACTTACAAACTGATACGACAAATGTTCTACCGAAATTTATACACCCGAGGTCCATCAAAGATCTTGGTCAACTCGTAGCGATTTTCCACAAATAATGTCAAGCAAATTCAGTCATGAGTGGGAATAAACTCACATTCAGGATAATTAATCCGAGGAAGGTGGTCCACGAATACTTAACTTCGGTTGATAACAAAAGGACGGAGTCAAGTCAGCTAATCAAGTATGCTGCAACCGGTAAAGAAACCTTAGCCAAATGAGAAGGATAAAATGGATACGTCAATAAAAGTTAAAGGCATACGTATGAGAATGTATCCTGATTAGACGGGCAGTGGATCACGGTTGCAGCCGGGATCCTTAGAAAGGCCACGCGACCGCTGATCACTACATCATTTCAATACCCTGATCAGCATAAACCACTGGATATCCACTGACATGTATCTTTTGGCGATGTCGATACTGCTTTCATATAAATTAACCGTGCAGTGTTCCGTCAAATTCTGGGTGATGCGTAGTCCAATTCAGATCCTCACAATCTGAACAAGATTATATTCAAATTTCTACCGTGCTGTTGAAGCAATGGGTAAGATTGAACACATGGAACGAGCTTCATTTGTTTAGATCGCAGGCACAGTGTGGACAAATGTCTTGCGTATCTAAGGCCACATTCTGGACTGGTTACATTTGGCTGCTAGCCGACGTATCTGGACCGAGTGTTAGTGTTGTCAACGAATGTCAACAAAAAAGGCGTGTAACTTGAAGGTGAGTAGACTAATCACTGACTGTGACTGTCATCTGGGTGATCGGTAGTTGTCGCTCTTGGTATCGGTGACAGCAGTGTTTATGGGTAGCCAGACCGGCTGAGCGAAAAACAGAAACAAGAAGGTGAGTGACCGATCAAGACAAACAAGGGCAGATGTCTCAGATGAGTGGCAGAGGTAGGCTACCAAGTCTAACGGAGGTACTCACGTTCGTCCAAACAGGTTGATCGGCATCTCAGAAACTGTGGAACTGAAGTGGAATTTTGTCACCGGCAAAAGCTGTAAAAACACTCCCATAGGCTATAAGTTATTACGTCAAACTTGCTGGTCGATGTAGCGTGCTTTAATTTCTATGTATGCTTAATATATTCTGCCTAACTAAACGCCCGGTGTAAATGACAGAATATCTTAGATGAGACTCAACTGTGAAAAGTCAGCGCTTCGGCTGGGTTCGGACCAGCGACAGACACAGCATGCCTCAACGCGGCAAGCGCTCTACCAGCTGAGCTACGAAGCCACACCAGGAGCTCGGAAATTTCACATTTGGACTCTGTTACCCACCCGTCCCACTGTCTCATATGGAATCCACCAAATGATTCAGGGGATCGACTGCCCTGGCAGGATTTCTCAAACAGTTCACGCTGGAATCCACCAACGCCACTGCTGAGCATAGAAATTGTATTACTAATGAGTAGTATGGCAGATTTATGAATTTAGATGAGACCCAACTGTGAAAAGTCAGGGCTTCGGCTGGATTCGAACCAGCGACAGACACAGCATGCCTCAACGCGGCAAGCGCTCTACCAGCTGAGCTACGAAGCCACACCACGAGCTCGGAAATTTAACATTTGGACTCGGTTACCCACCCGTCCCGCTGTCTCATATGGGTCCCATATAAAATCACACATCTGCCACACTACTCATGGGCAGAATATCTGTCTGTCGCAAGTTCTGGATTCTTTCCGTTGATTATGTGCCCATCTCAATGAATTTTGGTCAATATCCGATAAATTCATCTCGGTTTTCCGTCTATTTCTTGGCGTCACAGTTTGTCCAGTTGGTGATAGAGAGAAGTTGCGCGTCGTTTGGGCCCTTCCTCCTTTGCGCAATGCTTACGAGTAGGTCTTATTATGTTTTGTAGTCCCTTGATTTCTTCTATGAACACAACTATACTACGTATTCGGGTCATTACTAGAACCGCAGTTCAAACACGACGTAGTATTCTGCTTTCATTGGATGACTGATCATGTTTCAGCGAGACATGCATCCCTTTTTGTTTCGTTCCTTGTGCATGCGATTTGTCATTCCACTGTCATTCCACTTTTGTTTCCAATTTCACAGGTCAATACCGGTGCAAGTGATCTCTTCTTTAATTGGTCACGAGTGCAACGGCAGTGTGTTAGCCTTGTTGAAAGAAAAGTATGTGCTGGTTGCTGATTTTGCTTATCACTGCCAATTTCAGATACCAGACATTGTTCCACTTGATATTCACCTCGTTTGCTGTGACTTTTCTGTCCAAAGTTTGATTTAATCCTTGTAGTATGTCGCTGATTATTTTATCAACGTTCACCATATATGCCTTTGTTTAGTCACCTAATTCTCCCTCCATCACTGACGCATCTCTTTGTTTATAATTATCCTTATTAAGGAATTCAAATATTTACATTTTTGAAACGTTTCAAACTCCCATGATATTGTGAGCGATCAAATCATTCCATTTCAAGTGGTCGACGTCTTATCCGCGGATAATTTACATGTTTATCTGGGAGTGTACCACTCGCGTGCCCGTCGATGTAATAACATATTTGGTACACGACAAGCGCCTGTTTTCATTGCATCTAATTCTGTACCAGTGTTGTATAACAGAGTTTCGTTGTGAGTAGTATACTACTCGCAAGTAGTATATTACCCACAGGCGATATTCAGGAACAAAAGGACAAGCCCCGAACACGACGGACAAGAAGAGACTATCGGAACAGTGTGTACATGCTGTGTGGGAACTTTCACCAAGGCGAATGACAACGTACTGTCACCCAATGTATGTGAGTGTATGTCTGTCGTGCAAATGAGTGTACGCGTTTGTGGTTTAGTTTTTGACATGACCTGTACGGAAGTTTGCGCAATAAACAACTTGTTGGCC
>QNGE01000963.1:41180-64112 GCA_008508345.1 Paragonimus westermani | reverse complement strand
GTGAAAAGTCAGGGCTTCGGCTGGATTCGAACCAGCGACAGACAGCACGCCACAACGCGGCAAGCGCTCCATCAGCCCTGCTATAAAGCCACACCAAGAGGTCGAAAATTTCACATTTGGACGCTGTGTACCATCCGTCCCACTGCCTCATATTTAATCCACCAAATGATTCAGAGGATCGACTGTCCCGACAGGATTTCTCGAACAGTTCACGCTGGAATCCACCAACGCTATTGTTGAGCATAGAAATTGTATTACTGCTACTCGTGTGGCAGATTTATGATTTTAAATGAGACAACTGTGAAGTCAGGGCGTCGGTAAGGTCTCATCTAAAATCATAAATCTGCCACACGAGTAGCAGTAATACAATTTCTATGCTCAACAATAGCGTTGGTGGATTCCAGCGTGAACTGTTCGAGAAATCCTGTCGGGACAGTCGATCCTCTGAATCATTTGGTGGATTAAATATGATGCAGTGGGACGGATGGTACACAGCGTCCAAATGTGAAATTTTCGACCTCTTGGTGTGGCTTTATAGCAGGGCTGATGGAGCGCTTGCCGCGTTGTGGCGTGCTGTCTGTCGCTGGTTCGAATCCAGCCGAAGCGCCGACTTTTCACTATTGGATCTCATCTAAAAACGGAAAATGTTGTGGTGCCCTGTGCAATGTTTTGTGATGACTGGAACTGAAGATAGTAAAGTAATGTTGATACTGACGAAGTTAGGAACCATTTTGGAGTGAATTCTCTGCCTAATGATAAGCTCATCGATATTGAATGCGCGGATAACATTGCAGACCATGTGGAATCTGTTGATCACTATGGTTGATCTGTATGACGTTCACTTCGCACCGTCAAGTTTGTGGTGCTTTTACAAGATTGAGTTAGCCGTGACACTGTTTCTGTTGCTACTTAGAACTTTTGTTCGTTTCACCTATTTGGGTGTTGCCAACTCATCGGTTTGTATGATTGCTTGTGAGATTTCTATAGTGATAGCTAGAATACCTTGCGTATTCGTGGCTCCTTGGCAACTGTGACGTTACGAAGACTTCTGATTGTCGATTGAAATGAGGGTTTACAATGCTTAGATTGTTTTTCCTTTTTCCCTTCTGTTAACTAATTACATCGTTGGCTGATGTCGGAATCCAAAACAGCTCGAACTATAGTAACCATGGCTACTGAGCTGAAAACTGGAAATGTACGTATTTCTCACAAATCAATTTTGCGAGTTCATGGCAGCTTTGTAATGGTCAAACTAAGTTTTGACCCTAACAACGTCATACGTGTCTACATTTTTGTACAGCCGCGAGAAACACCAAGAAGACACTAACGATGGAACCTGTACCATCTTAGTAATTTATTCCTACAAGCTCGTTATACATTCATCAATGCTCTGAGACATTAAAACCAAGGATTCGTTTGTCTTACTAAATGTTTTAACCGTTCAGCACATATCATTTGTACTCTGTTGCAATCTGTGCGAGTTTGGGTTTCCAGATTGCAGCAAGAATTGGGCAACCTGTCCAATTCCGTCGATCGGTGAATAACTGTCGTTTTGTCCTCCATTTATCAGTTATTTTTCTACCAATTTTGTCTTCACAGAAACCTGGCCGTCTCCCTAGTTTGTGGTGTGTGCCCTACGTCGGATTTCGAACAATCTAGCATTTGCACCTTGTTCATTGTCTACATTACATTAACTGATGACGGACGGGATAACGTGAACGAAGTAAGTAATCGTACATTTCGACCGAGTTGCTTCATGTGTTCTTTCCACCGTTGAGCGATTAACGTTGGGGTCCCGTCTGTGTTTCCCCCCCCTTGATTTGATAAGTAGGTCACTTGGTGTAAGCGGGAGACTTCCGGACTATTGATCGAACACCGTATCCCAGCTGCTTGAGTGTACGGAGCTTGAAACCCTTCGGTTTCACCTCTTGTTTGAGCCTAACTATATCGTAGGTTTCTCACTCTTGTATTTCTTAAAAATCTTCAGTTCTACCTGTTAGTAACACTGGTGGATGACTCTCTCTAGCGGATACTACCTACGTGCTTTTTCCTGGTTTTCACAATTGTGATCTACCTTTCGGATAGCTTCCTCAAAAAAGCGCCCTCAAAACTGAAGCTTCGATTTGGTTTAAGACACGTTAGCCATTAGCGTCCAAATGGTAGTGCGATTTCACCACTGAAGTTTTCACCATGTGCTACCATTGTTGCTTAAACGTGTGCAACGAAGGCTCACGTGATCAATGTTCATCATTTTGGGTGTCCCAGTCATCATCATCATCAATCAGTTTTTCTCACCAATGCCTAATCGCTATGCAACTGTGAGGGAAGAAGCAAGCCCTAGCCTTGAAGGATGTAAAATGGGAGGGGACCTACCAAATGGGCACATAATCAATATCAAAATGCTTGCATAGTGCAAACAAACAATCGGGCTATAAGTGAAACTAAAGTGCAATCAGCAAGACAGCTTTCTTACAGCTTTCATTGCTCCGCGTAAGTATGTACATTCACTTCACAGGCTACTTGACCGAACAATGACGACATTCACTTATCTAAGCTCGTTTGGTTGTCGTCTTATGTAAACTTTCTAGCCACCTATATCTTGAGTCACGACGGCCCAATCCCGAGAGACGAACCCAACCTACACTGGCCAACCCCTTGGCAGTGGTTCCTAAGCAAACTTGTTTGTTCACTGGTTATTTTTATGCAGACGTAGGTGGTTAGGTCGTGCACTGCAAATGCCGGTTTGTCGTCTCCCACACCTAGCACTTTCACTCGATGTTGTGGCAGAATGGGTGTTTTGAAGAATGACTTAACTTGAGAACGCTGTGGTGTATCGTGGTAGTGCGCATCGTACAACAATAGCCCCTAGATTTAAACTATTTCGGGACGCCATAACCTATTGTTCTTCTTTATTGTTGTGTGGCTTGGCATCATTAGTAGAATCGCGGCCCTCTGAGCCTCCGTCTCAGTTTCTTCCACTGCTGCATTCCTAGATTGTTGGCCTATTCAGTCAGCAGATATTTCCGTCCCATCTGTTAGGGGTCTGTACTTGTCACATTTTTAATGGAGCACTGATTAAATTGTGCGACCGGATTTTCTATCAGATGATTGACAAGCCGGCTCGACGATCTACTGAGTTCAGTGTCAAAGTTTGGTTGTGAACGAGTTCGTTCGATCACTCTGACAACTCTTCGAGGTGAGCGGATTTTTTGCTTTACGTGGAATTGTGAGTTCTTTCGCTTAGTGTTGCCGGTATCGCTAATGAGTGGTTCGGTACGAACAGAAAATAACGGCTTAAGTTGAAATTATCGACACTACACGAATTTTCAAACGAAGTGACTTTTGACGTCACAACTATTGATGCCGTGACGAGCCCAAGCATGAAGATCCAATGGCCATCACCGTTCGATGACAAAGAGGTTCGTCACACCTGGAGACTTCCAAATAGATGGCTGATCTGGTGAGAGTCAAGGCTGGTCATGAAAAGCTGACAACCCTGCAAACGTTGATGAACTGCAAGGAGAACGCGGCACTAGTTGCAGCGTGAACGATCCCTATAAAGTCGGGGTTTGCCACTGCAATGAGGGCTGTGGTTGCCGCGTTCGAAAAGCCGACCATCGGGTCGCCGTGAGATGGGTTGATACGGTTAATCAACGTGTCCCTCGACATCGGCCACCACCTGGCGTGCATTTTTGGCCACTACGTGAACCAGATCAAAGTTCCAGGTGACACTTGCTCGTATAGCAGTTTTTCTAATATCTTTCATTAGTCATCAGTGTCATTATTTGAACACAGTGTTGGACATGGTGAGATCAACAAGGGAGTATAGTGACTACTGAAGAGATCTGAGTTCCGAATTCCAAGCGCACGTCGAACCAGTTTTGTGTTGAGCGGATACTACAGTGGTTTCGAAAAGAATATTTCACACTACGACCTGATGCTGGTACGAATTCTTTCGAATGAACAAGGAATCCCTATAAACTGACGATGCTCGGAGAGCGTTCGCATAAATTAGACGAGAAATTGACGAGAACTAATTCATCCTGGAAGGGAAGCGTTCATTACAGCAGCGGGCGCCAGTGGCCGTAGCACTGAATCAGTACGCAATAGAAGGAAGAAATAAGCGATTATGCGAGGTAAGTCCCAACGTCTCCAAAGCATGTGTGTTGAAGAGAGATAGTTCGTCAATCGTCTGAACACTGGACAAGTGGAGACCCTATCTGTTGGGTAACGGTTCCGTGTGCAGATGGATCATAGGCTTGTTGAGTAGGTCGTGACTACCAACAGTAGCGGAGAGACGAACCAGTCCGTTACGCATTGGGCTTGGAAAAATGTGACTTTTCGGTCATTATCGTGCTCGGGGATGACAGTTGTGTCACTGTGTTTCCCTTCCGACCGCTGATGGAATGACATCCCAAAGCTATGTTTAGAGCGAACAGCTTGGTAATGGACCAGCATCTGCAGGCATCGGTATCTTCAGCAATCGATCAGAGTCCGCCGGAAAGTGATCGACACTTTGGTGAATGACTCATATGACCTTACAAATATTACTGAGGAAAGTCGGAAAACAGTTGCTTTCTAGTGGGAGAGTGTTGATCTCAACAGTTCGGCATCCTTATCGTGGCGACGGGACGATGGGAACAACGTACGGTGATAATTCTGGGATAGACAAGCAGGGAAACGACAGCAAATTGTCCCAATATGGCACATGCCACATATACTGGACGTAAGATCTAGCACTAGAATCACATAGGAGGAAAATGAATGACCTGCGTATTTGCCTATCGATGAACGGTGAGCTCAGCATTCTTTACAACCAATCTGTCTGAAATCGTGGGTACCCGTTCAGTGGATTTTATGAGTCCTTTCTCATCTTCGATAGGCGATCCCTTCTCATCACGACTCGTAATGCTGAAGAGACTGGGACTCCAGATAAGTTGGCGTTTATAATGGGAGACAGTGACCAAGCAAATCTTGAGAAAACGTGGTGTACTACAGGCCATATTGACGGATCAGTGGAAAAAAATACATTTCGATAATGCATTCAGCACCTGACAGTCGACTACATTTTAACAACACCATATCCGCTGCAAATGAAAGGACCACTAAATGCAACAGTTGAGCATTTGAAGGATGAATATCAGCCAAGAGTGCGACTGTCAATCTGTTCACTATTTTTATTAGCCTATCGACCATCTGTTTAGACAGCGTGCAGAAGTATACGTTTCGGCGTATGTACGGGAAATACTCTCGATTTCCGGCGGATGATGACACCGAACTATGGCCCTGGGGCAGTAATTTAGTCCAGGGCTTGTTCACTGAGAGGAGAATGGACAACCTTAATCGGATTTTTAGGGTGCACCCGTAAGATAACAGTCAGTTTCGTCGGTGGATGGATTCTGCCAAGCTGTTCCATCCAGCATAGAGATGATGAATAATGAGAACACACGTGCCCACATCCCGTTGTCTAGAAAACATTCTCCTTAATGGAAGGGTCTGTGCGGTACTACCTCAACGGAGTCTGGGGCTTACTATTGTTGTACAACAGGCAGTTTCGTTGTGAGTAGTATACTACTCGCAAGTAGTATATTACCCACAGGCGATATTCAGGAACAAAAGGACAAGCCCCGAACACGACGGACAAGAAGAGACTATCGGAACAGTGTGTACATGCTGTGTGGGAACTTTCACCAAGGCGAATGACAACGTACTGTCACCCAATGTATGTGAGTGTATGTCTGTCGTGCAAATGAGTGTACGCGTTTGTGGTTTAGTTTTTGACATGACCTGTACGGAAGTTTGCGCAATAAACAACTTGCTGGCCAAGCGTCTTTTTCGAACACAACACCATCAAGCGGAACGGTGAGGTAGATCGAGTATACTGCAGCTAATTTTCTATGTAGTACGATACACTTGGAGAGAAAACCGAATCTGAAGCACCGGTTGGGTAGCTAACATGGGATCGACCAATGTGAATTCGTTAGTTTGTAAGAAGAAACCAGTGAACGTCTGGAGCGAAATTGTCGTATACTGCTGAGCTTCGCTACTGTGTGATCTAGCATCGGTTGAATGCAACAATTCGCAGATTGAAATTATTGGCCGTCATCAGCGTTAGGAGGACGGGGAACTACGAACTAAGATCAGGAAGGTGTACGTATTTCCAGTTTAACGTTTTAGCAAAGAGCTTATCTTCTGCACGTTTGGCAATGGATGGGGAGGCATGCTAGCCGTGCAAAATGGCATTTACGATTTCTTTCTACGACAGGCAGCATCTTTTGCGATCATAACGCTTGCAACGAAATAACGTTTTTTATCACAGACCGACTGCATCGGGGCAATGCAGATTCAAAAATGTATCAGGGATCTGCGCAATTAGTAGGTGCATTGTCCTAGTACTTTGGAAGCTCTGCTGTAAAGATACTCGCGGTAGATTCGTACTTTGCTCTAGCGGATACCGATTTTGATCAAGTTGCTTATTTGCTCATGCAATCTATCTACCAATTATTATTAGAGATAAATCTTTGATACCGGCGCCCGTTGTTCACTTGATTCGAAACCTCTTATACTTTTGTTAAAACTTACCCAGCCTGACAGTGAATCCAATTGTACCTCGTGTGTTACATTTTTTTTAGCTGAAAATTCACCTTCTTGTGCACGTATATTCTGCTGTTGAATTAAATCAATCTGTTTCAACTGTTACGTTCCCTTCCTATGCATCTTGTTTTTAATATTTACTTTTCAACTGCCACTGTAACATGTCCAGATGTAACTTCGTTCAGGTAATTCGTTCGCGCAGTCATAACTGTTGTACTTTATGTTTACAGGGTTCTGTAAGATTTTGTTTCTTGATTTCTTTTCGACTGATGTCACCTGCCTGACTACGTTCTTGGTTCTTTCACGCTTGTATCGGTTTGAGTTTCAAATGGATATCTATTTCTGCGTGATATTGTAATATGTGTAGTTCATACTGCTACGTCTGCTGCAAATCGCTGACTGTCTTCAGCATTTCTATCGTTTCTGGCATAGGTCTGTCGAATTCTGTTCGATTACTTCAAGGTGTTGCGCAATTCGGCCCTGGTCAGTGACTTTTCCTCGGACGGGTCTTCAAACGGTCATTTAAACAACTCAAGTTACCGACAGATTCATACCCTACGTTCGTATCTGCTTGAATATCAGTTGACCCACGAAGCTGCGTTTCTGTATAGTGAGCCAGAGGAACCGGAGGATACGGTTGTTCACGTTGCTAACATGATGCAGCTGGTTCCTCCGGAACGCGTGTTCTCTGCCTATCATCTTCTCAGAAAGATAGATACACAAGTGAATTGCTTCTTTTTATGTTCGTGTCGCTAAAATATGCGTAATCAATGTGCTGGAATATTCCCGTCGGTAACCCGTTGCACTTTGCGAAGCAGAAACGCTTTAATTTTTTTTAATCTTCTTTCTGGTTGTCCACGACGTCATCACTAGTTAAGGCACGCGGTTCTGAAGTGTTTTGCAACATCCCTGTTTTTTAAAACTGTTTCTAGTACTTGACACCTGCTACTTCACTCTTGTGTTGGCTGATTGCTGACGCATCTAAAGAGTTGTTTATAGCTCACGGTGATGTAGTGACCACATGTTATTCAAAAAGAGGTTCCCCGACTTACACTCGTGTTCTCAGTTTGTTAAACCGAATATATAACTTTTTCCAATAAAATCCAGTTCTGGAGTTCATCTGAACCTTTGATGCGCAAAATGTCTCGGTAAAACATGCATGATTCTCTTAGGATAACTTAACAAGAGAGTAACCATATTCTTTTCTTCGAGAAAGTGACCCTCTTGTAGGGTTGACAATAAAAGAAATTCTCTCCTATGCGAGTGTACATCGTTTGTGGTATTCATTTCTTCCAGTGGAAGGTCTGGTGCCTCGCACGAATACTACCGAGAACTCTTGGAAAATTCGAATGGCTGTAACAGCTTCGGTAGTGGAATGGTATAACTTTTGTTGAACTTTTCAACTTGAGGTGGGTAGTTTTATTCGTTATTGAGATAATTCAGGATGAAGGTAAAACCCAATTTAATTTACTCACATTAGTTATCGGAAAAACCCACAAGATAAGAATCACCGCCTCAGGTATTATTTTCAGATCAGTCACTGATGGTGACGGAGAGGGTGACTGCCAGTTCATTGTATGGCTATCCACATCCCAAGCTAATCTTGACGCCTGAGTTGAAACTTCTGGGTCACACAAACCGATTCTGTTCATCCACTCATCTGAAAAACAGCCTCGTAGTTTGAACTGAGAGTTGGGCGCCAAATTCTAAGATTGACTTGAGAAATATCGAGTTAATCAGACAAGAATTTCAAACCATGGGCGTAATTTTTGTAGCCTACGCCAACTGAATCACGTAAATTAAAGGTACGGTTGGGATGACCGACTCTTCGCCGATGTAAGTTGCTAGTGTTGTCGGTTGTGTAATCTGACCTTTTAAAAGGGTCAGGCAGGGTTCATCACCTGCTTACAGTTTTAGTTCCTCCTCTTCCTCCAGTAATGAGTACCTTCCGGTATCAGTTCATCCGATTGATTTTACTGATTTCACTTCTGACTTAATCTCCACACATTCCGATCTCTCGGGAATCAGTAGATCGGGCGTAATCTTGTCCTCTATGTTCGTACTTTTGGTGATATATGAACGCAAATCTTGTCTTGTTTGATTGTTTCCAAACGTATGACAGTTTCGTTTGATATGTAGAAGCCCATGCGTCAGAGGTGAGATGCTACCAATAAACGACGTTACTCCTAGCTCACAGATTGTAAAAGTATAGATTACTTTCCAAGCTCTTACACTGGAAGGCGTTTGTCGCAGTGCGACTCAATAGATCACATATATATTGAATATCGTGAGGCTTCCGAAACAGAGACGAGGATAATTATGTCAAAATTACGACGGTGTAAATTTTGGCTTGTGCTTCGTGATCATTTACGTGAAGCACGATGAATCGACTGAGAACTTACAATTCGAAGAGAGTGGAATCGATCATATTGAACGCATGCTGCATGTAAAAACGAACACCGTCTCTCCATCAAGCCCTCTGGGTTGGTGTTTATCAGTATGTGCTCCACGGAAGTGGACGTCATTGCTAAGGTGACTGGTCCTGGAGTCGTTTATTTACCGCTGAATTGAATGTGGGGAGAAGTTGGGGGAGGAGTTCTATCGACTTTATGGTTTGTTAGGTTTTATAGACTAGGTGAATTGTGTCAGGATGTTCTTTCTACG
The DNA here is from genome assembly GCA_008508345.1 of Paragonimus westermani. NCBI lineage: Eukaryota > Metazoa > Platyhelminthes > Trematoda > Plagiorchiida > Troglotrematidae > Paragonimus > Paragonimus westermani. The sequence goes on along the minus strand of QNGE01000963.1, from coordinate 54,854 downwards.
AAACATTTCCCTACAACTTGCTCATGCGACGACTAATTGTGCCACTAAAACGGTGGTTAGAAAGTTAAAACGCAACACGTTCCCAACCAAAAGCATTCGTTCACTTAGCTGCCGTCTTGTCCAACTTGTCATTTTAAAGTTGAAATCCACTATGGGTAAGTCATTCTTTCGTAACGGAACCAGTGACATCCTTCCCATGTTAGCCGGTGACACTGAACTGAGATATAAACAGTTTGTTGTATGACAACCGTAAAAAATTCCTTATCTGAATAGTGTACATCTCCTGCAAAACGTTTGGGCTGTTTCCGAAGTACGGTGATCCGTTATCTGAATTGAACGTAAAATGTTGATTAATCACACGTTGGTGGATTTGCAGGAGTCCATTTGTTGTCTACTTGCAACAGTAATGAAGATTCACTTACTATAGACTTTTATACAAGGAACATGGTTAACAGTGATTTCATCGCTACGCATTTCTAGTGCTCCAATCAATGAGGGTTTCAGTGATCCGAAACGTAGATATTGGATTTTATTGACATCTGCTACTTTTCAGAGATCATCTCTTGCATCACAGCAGTTATGTATCCATGCGAGTTCTGAATTCATTCTGACTAATACGACGTTCCTTCCTAGACTAAGGACACAGTATAAACTGGGCTATGATCTTTTTGTTTCAGATGGGAATAATGTTTTTGCGAATGATTGCTAACAAGTATAGCAAGTCGAACTGGATATTTTGTTACTCTACCTATTGCTGAAAGGTTTCTAACTCCCGGGACGCCACTGAATGAGCTACCAAAACCATCTCTTCATCAACCATTAACACACATTCACACACATCATACCGACCAAGTCAATATTCACTCTTCTGAACATGCCACTGACTGTCAGTAGCCAATTGACAAGTTTGCATAGTAGTACCATGGTTATCGATACCACGAAAAGTGACATATGTGGGGTTGGACAGGATAGCGAACTAAAAAAGCGTTATACTGCAATTCACCACGTCATTCTACAATGTCCTCAAGAAAGTAACGAATGACGTCCGAATCAACCGACAGTCTGTGGCGCCGAGCTCTTTGTTCGATATCATACTGATCAAATTAGATTGCTGCTTATGATATCTATCGGACAGTTACCGTTAGCAGGTAGCTAGCTCATTTCCCTGAGCCCCATGCGATTCTAAAAGCGTGTCCAGGTATCTTAAAGGTTACTGTTTGTCATGGCCTGTTCGTCGTTTTTTCCTTATAACGTATGAAACGAGTCCCTATTCGAATCACATTTCTTTTAATACAGTACCTTCTGGGCCGTTTTTCTCCTCACAGCTTCTTACGGACATCCTTCAACATTTTACCCCGGAACGGGCGGCAATTATTTTACTCTCAGGGAAATTCGCCTCATCGATCACGTCGAACACCGCGTTGCAAATTGAACCGTGGTTCAACATCCGATACATTGCTGAAGGTTCGTTGCGAAACGCTCTCCTTACGTATTGGTAGCCTAGTGGTGCACTTAACTGTTGGTTTATTTTGTTTCTTTTTCGTGCGTTAAAGCTGTTGCAGTCTTTTTCCCCATTTTGTACCCCTGATTTTTATTGGTTGCAAAATAGCGTTCTTTATCCCATCTAACCTTTGTTCCAATTTCGTGTTCACACATCGTTGAGCAGTGTGTGGCTCGTCTCATTAGAACGATTTGATCGCTTTGAGACCAATCACGTGCATGATGGTTCGTACTTTACTCACACTTGCTTTGATTACGCATCCGCTGTCGGTTGAGTAGTCTCTTTCTTTTTGTTTTTCAGATATTTCACCAGAAGTCTTACAACGCTGGCAACAATCGGTTCCGAATAAAGCACTTCATCTACCATATACAAATACGTTTTTGAGTAAGTCATTTTGAGTTTGATAGCTTCTCTAATCTTTTCATGCTGGTTGTGGTTGCCTCATGCAATTTGCTCGAGGTCGCATCTTACGTCTGAAGCTCAGCACCCGATCAACTTTGTTCCATCCATTCACAGCTGAAACTCCTGAGTCATATTCAAGTTTCCGGCACAAATGATATTACTATTATTTGCGATCGATCAGTCAAGATTCGTATTGAGATATGCTATTTTCGCCCCCTTCTTCAAACGTGGTCAAGTAGCGTGCGTTCATATAATTTGTTCACATTAATTTGGTAGTCGTTGTGAATTTTTTCCCCACCTATTACGAAGTTACCCGGGGAAGAACGAACTCTCGTTAATCCTGTCTGTATCGATGAGAATTTCGCCTCTCGTTAACTGCCAGTACTACGATATCGTTTACTTGAAACTCTATTTCTGTAAAATTTACTGTCGCGTTTTTTATAGCTTCGAATTTCGACCTCTTGCCTATGAAGGAGGATATGAAGGTTGGTGTTTGTGGTATCTCACATTTTGTATGGTTTGATAACCACTTTTCTCTGGGTTACTGCTTCACCATTCCGCTCGCCGTTAACATTGATGCTACTTGTGGAGAATAGGTTTGAGGTGGATTTTTAGAAGCTTACATTGGTATTTCGCATCCGCTTGTTGGTTCGTTCTACTCTTCAGCATCATTCTAGCTTGTTGTTGGTTTTCTAACTGGGCGTGTGTTATCTATAAAACTGTTAATGCAGTGAGAAACGTGCTGGGCAGTCTGTCGCAACATTCTAACCAATACTTACAGCGAGAGTCCTGTTTAAGCAATAAAAATGCCTGTTTTTCGTGAACAGCGATATAAAAAGCACACCGGCAATTTGTTTCAGCAGCACTCGTTCCTACTATGAGGATGTACCGTTCGCCAATCGTTTGGAACTCCGGCTGTGTCCGTGATGGACTGCCTCACCGTACCTACTTCACAGGCGGTACGTGGTGCATGTTAACCTAAGCGTTTCAAGGTCACCGTACACAAAATTTCATTTCGTGTTAACCGATTTTGTATGACTGCCTGTATGTGACGAATTTGAGATCGCCCCGTCAAGGTGGTAAACGCGGATAATTCATGCGCGTCACCATCCGTTCCTGACTACGCCATCTGATCAACTTAACTAAGAGGGAAATAACAGTGTTACTTTCTTTGTTGAGATGGAAAAAATATGAGCCATTCTCACTAGTAGCTTATAATGTTTGCCACAGACTTACGTTCCTACTCATATATGTACATGTCTTTCCTCGGTTACCTAACCGAGAACGCCAAGTTCTGTAGATCTTAATTTCCTGCTTATTGTATAAACTCAGTGAAGACGAGCGCACGCGAATTATTTTTGAAAAAGAAGCTCAGGTTCGATGGCGTTCATTGGCTAGTTTCATACGCAAGTGCTATAGTTTTCTGAGGCCTACTGATAAAAATCACGATCACAGCCCTTGCCAACTGGTCTTGGGGTAAGTGACTCAGTGCATGCATGGCTCCCATCCACTCCGCAGTTTATCGTCTTTACCGTAACGAACTTAATTTGTGGCCGCAACAGGCACTGACTCCAAACGAGTTATGAAGACAATCGTTGCTCTTGATAAACGGATTGGGATTAACACAACGTTACGAGCAAGTTGTAATAATCTACGTTTCAACCACCTCGGGTGGCCTTCCTCAGAAGTGTTGTAATCGATTACAACACTCCTGAGGAAGGCCACCCGAGGTGGTTGAAACGTAGAGTATTACAACTTGCTCGAAACGTTGTGTTATTCCCAATCTGTTTATCAATAATATGTTAAACACGACGCCCAAACTATTCAACTTCATTCGTACTACATTTGGTGCGGATATCTTACAACCGCTGCTCATTTGAACAAAAGATGGAGATGAATGACGCTGTTGGTGAATTGAAATTTGAACGTATTTCGACTTACCTAGATAATTGCTTATTGCAGACAGTTTAGACACGTGGTATTCCAACTTATAACGTCCGATTACAGTTCACTTGCTATTAGGGCAGCACCAATCTATGTACGAACCTGGGTGTGGTGATAACTTCTCACCGTCACAAATCTCTCTCTCGTAGTTCAAGAGAACATTGGAAGTATTCAGTGGTTTGTCCGTTCATTATTTAATGTTTTACGATCAATGACCTTGCCAGGTGTATACTACTTGTTAAGTGTCCGTCCGGGCTGTGGGCGCACTCTGGTGGGTTCTCCGCTACTTGTTCAAATCTGGTGTGTCTGATACGACCGAGGTCTTAAGATCAATTTATGAATTATGAAAAATACAAATTGCAGCAAGCAGGTTGCTGTCGTCTAGGAATCGAATGCTCATGGAATTCTTGCCCACTTGAACCGGCAGTCCAAAAGATGTAAACAGAAATTCCAATATGGTAAGAATAGTGAATGAAAATCTTTTACTTTCCACTCGAATTTGCTGCTTTTAACTCATTATATCCGTAAACGGAACGTCGCTAGACTCGTATGTGGTTTTCATGGCAGAGGCACATAAATGCTTGACTACCACACTGTGTGTTCTTGGCCTATGTTGCACCCGTCCAATCAGTGCAACGTAGCTAAGCCAAAACAAGTTTGTCTGGACATCAACAAATTAGGTGGAGTGGAAATTGCCCATTGTATTTCTGGTTTCCATTTAATCCATTTTACTCATGATAGGATTTCCCACGCCTATTCGGATTTCGCAACCCGATGTAGGTGGTTTACAGTTGAAATCTACGATTTATCTTAGATACCCGATTGTTAGTCCTGTAAGTACCACTTATACCATTATCCGCATCCATTCGGACTAGCTGAGTTCTACCAACGAGCCTTCGTCATCCGAGTCTCCCCTTTGTAAACGGTGTGTGCTTAGCAAACCGTTCGGTGTAATTTGGGGATGACGAAGTGGGATTTCACTGCTGTAGTGGTAGTAAAGCCGCGGTTTTTGTCAGATGGCTACAAACCTGAGTGTTGAGGACAACCTGATTTCTGGCCCTAACAACCTCACTTGTTAACGGGTAGAACAGATACATCTTTCAAATGCATTCTGCACCTCTCTTTTGCAAAATCGGGTATGAGTTATTGATAAGAAGCGTGAAAAGTAATGAATTTAAGGAAGCCCGATATCGTCGGCATCTGTTATCGATCGACCAATGTATGCTCATGTTCCGATGTTTGTGACTTGTCAGTAACAAGCTCATATTTGATGCAAGCTCCATAAAGTACACGTCAGTGAGAATTATTTTTCTTCTTCGTCTAGTTTCCGGTTGATTTGAACGCTAGTGCCGATGGCGTCTACAGACGTCGTTACGGTCAACTGTGGTTTCAGCAAAGCACCAAATTTAAAAGCCCCAAAGGTTGGTCACTTTATCTTCCCGTTTCCCGGCTTGCAAACTGTATTTTTGTGAAAGATCTGATTACCACCATATATATGTGAAGATTTCACTCGTTTACTGTCTTCTCGGTTCTCACTCTAAAACTAACGCTCTACGACCCTGCTTAAGCCCATTAGGTAGCGTTAGCCAAACTGATATTCAAGCTTGTGATCTTCGCGGTAAGAGCCGGAACCCATATTCACTCTACCTTCCCTATACCTTCTTCTATCCATGTAACACTTATCTGTGCCTGAATGTTAGTTGAAGATGTAAGGTTGTTCTGTATCAAACCTGCAGGTATTGGCTACACGCCACTGTGGAGATGCGCATGGTCTGCTTCATATCACTCAACTTCATCCATCCAGTATACTTTGTTTACCGTGATCCGTTGATTCATACTGTTCCAACTGGGTTAGGGGATCTATCCCTGTATACCCTCGCACAGTGTGGAGACTCCATAACCATGCTCCATTCTCCCTTTTCTGTCTCGATACACCAGTGCTTTCTACTTGGTTTGAACCATTCTTTTGAAGCGGAGCGCTGCTAACGAAACTCACCTCGACATTTTAAACTGGTTTCGAAACACAAGAAAGTGCTGCCCGAAAAACCTAAGCTGGTTCTACGAACAATCCTTGAAATGATCTGTCTAAATTAATTCATTCTCGATCTCAATATGTCCTGATGATTAAATAGGCATAGTGCTCCTCATGGCCCGTTTGCAGTTTGCAAACGCATAGGGTTGGATTTACAATGCCAGTGTGCTTTCGATGTTGAATAGACGTTTACTACTGATTAATGATCTGGCTGCCTTACGAGTTCTGTTGTCGTGCAAGGTCTATTTTTCACCACAAACAATAACGAGTGGTAGAAGTGAATCATATTTCTTTTGCAACAACAGTGAGGCACTCAAATTCAAACGAATGTTTATTTGGACCTGTGCGGTAACTATTCGTTAAGCCTCCTTTTTTCTGCAACATTCGTGCTCCTGCGCACTATTAGTGAGACGTCAAAACCGTCCTCAAGAGTATACCAGCTTCTTCAAGCAGTTCCTCCAGACAGTTATCTAGACGAACAAGAAGTCGCTGACTACGTGGGATGCTTTCGAGTTTCATATCGCCAGACTTAAACCTTTGATCCATTTTTACAGCTACTTGTTTTTTGTATCTTCGTCACAGGTGCTGGTATTTTCACCCGTCCCTTAGTTTCATGTTCTAGTTTGAGCTCGTAAAGTACTAGAGATCGAAACTTATATTTTCCTATTACACTGTAGGATCGAAATTTGCAGAAAGCTTCACAAACGATGTTTGACATACAGCCATTTTCGAATGTGTACAGTATGGGCCTTCAGGATCAATCATCGCTGGGCATGTGGGAATTTCCAGAAAAGCTTAACACTTGGAATGTTTATGATGCCCTCTGTCTTTCTCGTTTGTAGTCTTCTTCGCGGTTCACCTCTGGTCGCCACTGGTTTCAAAATCGAAAGAGAAGTAAGTACTATTTATCCTAATATGCTTCATGTGCGTATGTTCAAAAACAGTTCACTGTTATTGACCGTTGTTTGAGCCTCATCATCTTACTATTTTCTTTTCTTGCCAACCGTTATTCTCATCATTGTTTTCGAAGCCTGCTTTATCTGTGGGATATTTTGACCTGTCTCCTTACCCCGAACGTTACTGAACCTCTGTTTTCATATCTGTCTGTCTTCTTTATCAGTATGGCACTACACATGATACTCACCTACAGTCTAAACCAAACCCTTAGCACCATTGCCTATGAAGGTGGAGAGGCTAACCTAAGGTGAGTCTGTAAGATCCATTACAGCGTGTTTTGCCGCTTTACGGAAGTATTTTTTAATCAATTAATTCAGCTTTTTAATTCCTATATTACAGCACGCACTATGGATGCTAGATTCCTCGTGACTAAATATGCTTATACCACACTTCCAAACAACCATTTCTCAGCCTTACTGTGTTCCCTCATCTGTTAATTTTTCCAGTATCGTGTTGTCTCTACTCAGTCGCTTTAGGGACGCGGACGATAGCGCTTTATGGGCGGAAAACATGTTTGAAGACATCATTTTGTAACTATTGAATTTCCTTCAATCAAAGTGGATAAAATGTTTTATTGACTTGCGTAACTCACGGTATGTGTTGGGCGTCTGTTTGAGATGTATCTGAACAGGGGAAACATATTGAGTGTCTGGTGAAACGCTTATGGTAAGTGTTCATTTCACCCACTAATATTTCGAAACATGAGTTGAGTCGATAAAACAACTGAATGAAGAATATTCAATTTGCACATCAGATTATGTTTTGAAAAACTTACAGTTCGTGACTTCTTGATGGCGGTGAAACAATAATGTCCTGTGTAGCTCAGATACTCGTGCACTTCTAGCACGGCTTAAGAGCCAGTTAAAAGTAGTGATGAGCAGGAGTTAACCTAAGAGCGAGATGAGAAACTATTCTTCCACAGCTTCAGCCTCCCAGGACGCTGTCTTTCGTGTATATCCTATTTATTTCCGCCTCTTTTTTCCCCGCACACTTACTTGTGTGCTATTACTCCCCATTAATTTAAAATGCGGCTGTATTCATTTAGTCGTGAAAAGAAACTCGATTGGTGGAGATTGTGTAGGTATTTGGAAAGTCAACAATACGGTTTATCTAATACCCGTTGTATGCACTCGTAATGATGTGCATGTGCTACAGTTAACGGTGTTCATATAGTAAGATCAAATTGTTCACCAGTGGATCGGGCAATAAACGCCAAAATGCACACCCACATCATAATGCTGTCTGAATCCGTCGTCATAGCGAGGACAGAATGGCGACTAACTCACGTTACTCACAGGAAATGCAAAGTAGTTTGTAAAATGAATGCCTATGACGCGTAATGGCTACCCCGTCTGTGAATTTGGACAATGTATAGGGACAAGCAAACGATCCTCAATTGCAAGACAAAGTTGAATCACAGTGCCATGGTACCTTCGAACAGATTAGCAGAATTAATTGTTAATCCGTTCCCGAAAAGTAAACTACAGGGTACTATCGATCAGGTAAAATACGATTAAATCCGCAAAGTGTGCTACCCACGCCAACTACGGTCTTTCCGAACACTCAGTAACGGCAAGAAGGGCAGAAAGGATCATATTTTAAGATGGTGAAGCACGCAACCATAATTACACGGTGGGCAATGAGGTATTCGCACAGTAGTTCTATCGTTACGGTACAACAAAAAGATCACTCGGAGTCAAAACAACTGCTAGGACCAAGGGGGCTCAATGTACATTGACCTATGTTTGAGTGGGATCAAGTTAGTCCGAGTTTCCATATGTTTGCCCTTAGAAAGTTGTCTGTTGTGTAACCCATCCGAAAAGTCTCCAACGTATGATTTGTTGTTAGCTCATCTAAGTTCGGTGCTGTTTTTAATTCTGACCCTCCGCATTCTCTGTTGGTCTGAAACAAGAACACAGGATACAGTTCACATTGTGGCTATTCTGATTTGTTTTTTCTCAGTCTTTTTTATTTCTCAGCCTAATCACTACCGTACGTTTTCGTTTCCATTGTCAGCTACAATTTGGAGTATACGGAAAGCGGATTGAAAATTTGTCTGAATGGGTTCAATGAGAAATTGTTTGTAAGTGTTATTTATGGTTCACATTTTATGTTAGAATTGTTATCTATCATTGGTGCTTGTTTCTCTTGTTACGCCACTTTGCGCCTTTTTCATCGCATCACATGTTTCCGCATTTAGTTTGCTGTAGTTTACTGTGGCGTTCAAATTGAGTTCTTATATTTCGGATGTCTTAAACCAACTTCCGGTCGGTCCGTATGATTGAAACCTTTTTACTGTGCTTAGGGAAGGGGGAGGTGAACGATGGGAACTTAACAAAATGGTGGGTTTTAAATGTAGATTTGGGAGCGAACCGCTGATACCACATGGTTGTGTTTTAACCCAGTTATCGCTGACTCCGTCAGTGGAACGCATAGCACCTTCAGCTTTCTAATGGGCATTAGGATGGGCTATGTAATGCTGATGCCTTTGTACTAGCTGAGCCTACTCTAGGTTATTAAACTGTTGGTAAGAATCTGCTAACACCTCGATCTTAATCTCGAACGCGTTTCGGAAGAACAGTCGATAAAGGATCCATTCGCTGGTAGGTTGATTTTGTTATTGTGAAGTGCCGCCCAACGAATAGAACGATTGTAGGGACTGTACTCCGAAGCGTTCAACGTTTCCCTCGATAGTTTCAGTGCTATACATTCTTTCTCTCTATTTCTTGTATTGCCCCAGTGTTTCTACAAAACCATCCTGGATCACATAATGAGCGATGCCTCTGAGACATCTGTTTCTCACTTCGAATCCTATCGCGAGTCGATCAGACAGTTGTGTTTTAACGAATCGTTGAAACCGAAGATCCTCAACACGTGAGTTGCCCCGAGCCATTTTCACGTAGTACGCTATTTTCCTTACTTGCTTCCCCTCGCTTCGTCTGTTCCCTGAATGATTTGCACCATACACGTAGAGGCGGGTGTGAATTTTCTCCAGTTCATACAAGTGCAGCGTAGGGTCGTGTTCGATGTATGTCTCCGGTTTACTGACTTGTCCCGAAAATGTCCCAGTGTTTCTTGTAAATGAAAACAGCTAGCATCTCTTCAGTTTCTAGAAGCCAACCAATCACCAAAAGTGATAACTAAATAAAATGCGAAGACCTCTGTCACTAAAAAACTTTGTTTTCTAGGTGGACTGTTCTAACGTCTTAGTCTTCGGTTCCTTAAAGGTACTTGGTGTCACCGTAACGAACACAGAAATGGGTTCTTCCTTAGATATTGATTCACTGACTGCTTTCCCGTCAAACTGACGAATCCTCGGTTAGCTACTTCAACGTTCTTCTGTCTGTGTTGGACAAACATCGGCGACTATAGAAGCCCCCCACTTTTCATATTCCGCTCGGTGTTATGTAGACTTCCGGCTTGTATACTGACATTGATTAGGAAATACTGCTGGAATGCTGAAACTTTGAGGGGGCGTCAGTTACTTGTTTTGAATTGCCAGTATAGTTTTGTGCTATGCAGTCCAACAGTTGCGAACTGATTTTTTGAACGTCTTATGTAAATGTGTTTCTGGTTCGGTTGCGCGTTCACGACATCTGTACTTCGCAACATATCTGTGGTAACGTAACTATGTTGTGTGTGGTGCCATGTGGGTTGGTCTTCAATACCTTTTTTCCTTTACAGCCATTTGCAATTTTACTTGCTCCGGAGAGATACGTTTCTTTTCGACAACTTACTGTCTGCTATACAAAATCTGTCAGTGGCCGATCTGCTGGCCTACAAACAGCGCTTTTTTGCCCAACTTCGAATCACTGCCTATGTTCACGGAAATTTGACGGCTGAGGTATACGAGTTGTTTCCTCTGATCAACCTTTGTGTGGTTGCGGATGTCTTCATTAATTTATTCAACTGCCATTTTCATTCTTGTATACTCCCTTAGTTGACTGTCTGGAATAGGTGCATAAGCGGTTCATATTGGGCTTGTGGTTTTACACTATTCTTTGTCTCTCTGCAAACTCGCAGCTAAACTACTAATTATAACGAGTACGAGGTTCGGTTACCCCAACTGTCTCTGATATATGCGTTTCAGTAGCCTGACCATATCCAGTCCTCCAATATATGGCCCAGTGTATTGCGTACATGATCAGCTTGTGATAGTGTGTAAAATTGACTTTTACAAACGCTAGTTTTGGATGAACGGTGGTGTGAATCATTCACCTTCGTTTCATATGATCTCTTTCCACGATCTACCGATGTTTGAGTATTTTTGACAGCGGGCGTACAGACGATTTTCCCCTTACTTAGCGTGTTTTATCACACCAGTAGGTTACTTCGAGTCTGTAAATACTGCTGGTTGTGAATGAGCATTCTCTGTGTTTACACGTCAGTTGTGATGATATTCATATCAAGCATGATTCATCGTTATGGGTGAACATTGTCTTTACAGAATTGACATTCATGGTTGAGTCAACATGGACCATCAGTCTGTTCATAAACGCACTGCCTACAGGGTTAGTGAAATATCTTGACAGACAATCTATTTGGCCTTACGTATGCACCTCTGTATACCCTATCTTAGATTACATGCACTTATATTGATTCCTACACTCTCTTCGAAGTCAACCACAGATCGTTATTCCTTCATCGCAATGATTTTAAAGTGTACACGGGATAGAGTGTAGAACGCAGTCGTGATATCATTTCTATGCCATTGCCGTTTGGGAGTAAGTGGTGATGGAACCCGATGGTGTTCATTTGAGTGTAAAGTACTTGTCCAAAATTACACAGACTAGTGTGTCCCATAAGCGTGGCGTTGTAAAACCAGGAGGTCCTAGTAATGAGAACCAATGTAAACCCGTTACTATCAGATAGGCAGCCTTTCAGACTTCCGGCTGAAAAACTGGGGCTCATTTTTATTGTCATATTGCTACATCAACCAATCCCAAACTTTTTCTACTTACAGGAACTCACTGATCTGCCCACCTTGAGTTCAGTAAAATTATATATCGAGATATTGTCACCAGTATCGAGAATAAGTTTTACGACTCAAAATCCGTTTGACTGTGGTTGTCGGCTTTGATACCCTGTTGACCTACATCCCAAGTTGAAATCGTTACATATTGAGTATTTTCTTTCCTCCTGGCTCCCTATTGTTATTTACCTCTCCTTATACACCATTGCGCACGATACCCCCGTGATAACGACTGCCGCCTTTGTGATTTGGGCAGCTCGACAATATCCAGCCTGCTTAACCTTGTACGTCACATGATAGTGATTTAAAAATGGGAAGCATGTTGTGGATCACTGTATAGGTTGACTTGAACCACTTCTGCTTGCTATCTTCTTTCAATTTATTTTTCAATGTAAGACATATTCAGCAACACATAACAGCTATATCTTATGCAGAAGATATGAATCCTAATCGCCGCCTGTTATGCACTTTCAATTCGGTTGTTTATTTGCGAAGTCTTGGCACCTTCGTGCTGCGTGCTCAGTATTTTGGCATAAAGAATTACAAATTAAGTCTGTTTTTTCCTTATGAACTATGACTTGCTTTTCCTTTATGTGGGATTCCAAAATCAATGTCGATCCATAATACACTGTTGTTGATAGTAATTGTGATTTTTACCGTTGTGGTCCTCAGATCTCCATCATTTTTCTCCTCTCGAAAGTGAATTGAACGTCATGGGTCAGTAGGAGAACATCAGTAAACCCAGCCACTATTTATATGGTTTAAACTAAACTTCGTTATCAAAATGCTTGCGACGAAGTTTATTGCTGTACATGGATGTTGAATGTGTTTATTGTTTATCCAGAGTGCGATTGAGTTCTTCGAATATACCACCAGAAGGACGGCATGTACGCCACTGCCCAAACGCAAATTCGTGAGTTTGTCCTCAGTGTTTTCATCTAGATAACTTCCCAAAGCTTCGGTTTCGGCATGCATGCAGTGTTGTTTGCTTTTTAAAACTTTTGTACAGTGGGTGTTATAATTAACTAAAACTATCGATTTTTCATAGTAAACCGGTTTGCTGTTTACGTCTACGCAATTGGTCGTCGTTTCCTTGATTGGCTAGTGATGGCTAGTTGTTGATACAATCACACTTCGAACGAAGGAATTTCTTCCTGGGCGCCGAGAACGTCCATATCTGCTGTTTGTTAAGACAGTATGCCGTGACTCGTTAAGATCATGTTCAGCTTAACATTGCTTCATGCGATTTTCTGTTACTGCCAGCAGCTTCTATTTCCGAACTTTTCGAAGTGACCCGGCGTTTTGCTAGTTCATCTGAAGTTACTCACAATTGTCCTGTCACTGTAGCACCATCCACTGAGAATATTCTGACAGTTGATGAAATTGGAACCGAAGTCCACATTTGAGCTTTCAAATTTAAAAATGAGTTAATGAATCAAACGGATTGCTTTGAATTATTCTCAAGCATTGCACAGCTGTACTGGCTCAACACTTGGCCATTTCGCCTACACAACGCTCTCATTTACAGAAGAGTATTGACTGCTAGAGGAGTGGATGGGCAACCGTAGTTCCTGAAATGAATGTGCGCTATAACTTACTCCTGGAACGCTAACAACTTTTGAGGAACGTACCTGTCAGAGCGTTCGTCCAGCTGACCATCAGTGATCTGCCAATATGTTCCCCGAGTTCAATATCGACACCGGATGCTGCTGTCGGTTGCGATCACCTCATTCTGTCAACAACTGATAGAGCGTGTAGGCCCATCCATTTATTTCTTGGACTGTACTGTTACCTTATATTCATCATCATCCATCATCATCATCATCATCATCATCATCATCATCATCATCATCATCATCATCATCA
>QNGE01000963.1:22071-38056 GCA_008508345.1 Paragonimus westermani | reverse complement strand
GTATTGGATAATACGCCGGCGGTCACGGTCAACCGTTGGGCGATCGGAGTGCTCTTTGTTTGAGGGTACCTTTTCTAACCCCCTTCTTCGTGATACGGAAGACAGCAGTACCGCAACTATAAAAATAGTTCTGCTGTATGCCCATAGGATCGTGCGTCACTGCCTAAGCACTCCTACGCGGTCAGTAGTGCGACATACAATCCTATGAGTGTAACTGCTTTTCGTCTGACTGCCCCCCTTTGGCCTGTCTGACAAGGTTGCACCTGGAAGGACCAGAGTCCTAGTCAGCATAGCCCGCCGGATCAAAACAGTACACAAGCCCGATCACCACGTCAAGATAGCAGTATAGGTCGGGATGCCTTATACTGCGTAAATCGATTAGAGCCGTGTCGACTATTTCAGAGTTATTGGATCAAACCGAGCTTAATTTGTTCAATAGATGATCATATAACCATCAGAGCGTGGTATAGGAGCTCCAACAACACTGTTTGCTTCAAAATGGCAGATAATTTCAGTGTATTCGCATGGGACCGCCCTTCTATCTTTTTTTGTTCTCAAGTTTCTTAGGTATATTGCCGTTACCTGGATGTATTGTGGTTTTTAAGTAGGTCCATGAGGTCGTTTAGAGGTACTCCTTCCTGGCATTTCTAGCTTATTATTGCTGTACTCCGGTTTGCGTTTGTTGAACAATTGGTCAACTGATTATAATCCGTCTATGTATACCTGGAGATGTGTGATGTTTTGCTTCCATTTAAAGGTAGCAATCTTCATCAACAATTCAGGGTATATCACACAGGGTTGTGTATCATGGATGTCTGTTTCCAGACAGTTATTAAATAACTACTTGAAGGTTATTTTATGTCATAATGCACACTAGTCGTGTGGCTAATTTTTTTGTGTAGTTCGTTTGTAAACCTCCTCACCTCTACATTTTATCCTAAGAATTATCAGCATATACATTCTTCCCAGCGGGTTGTATTGTTCTGCAGCTTTCCAAAACACCCTCAAGCTCTTGAAGAGATCCGTACAACTTCTCACTCTATGGAGCAACATTACACGCACGTATTTTACCATGTGAAGGCATGCCATTGCTGACGTGATATGTCTACTACACGTTTTAGACGTTTCGGAGAAGTTGGTAATCTAAAACAGACTGTTAAAATATCGCCACATAACCTGCACAACTTGTGTAATCGTGTGAAAGGTTTCTGGTGCGATTGCGTCATACACCCAGTCTTGCACGAATGGAGTGAGAACATGTCGGTTAGTTAGATTAGTGTATACCATCTAAGCCTCATCTGTTCGGTTTTACTCTCTTTTATCATTTCATTATCAAGGACACGTTTCTCCAAGTTTGGAGACGCAAGCTCAGACAGACTTGCTGTCCTTCTTTTTGTGTTGAAGAGTGTTGAACTTTCCTGTTTCCAGTTGTTTGTGTGAAAGTAGTAACGGCCCCATCTATAAGACGTGCCTACGGACGTAGATTCTGACTCCGCTTATCCTGTATTTTTTTTTCTGCTTGATTTTGCTGATGGTAGTGTGCGTCGCATAGTGTCAATAGGTGAATTCACTCATTTATTGGTTGGATACGAGACACCGCAGTCTTTAGTAGTTACCTACCTCAAATGTGTGCCTGTTTCATACATGATCCATTTTAGTCAAGCCATTCTTGTTTCATTTGCATCAAGACTGACGCAACCAATTTATCACCGGGCACTTACCAATTGCGTGTAATGAACTGTAACCCGTCAGATGTGAACATGTGCATCGCACGAGTGCATCTGTTGGGTAAAACCGATTTGAAAAGGGACACCTACAATCAACTACTGGCCGTGAGTTTGATCATTTAAACCATTCTGAGTGACGGTCTAACACTTTGACACTTTTGCATCTCATCTTCAATGCAAAAATTATTTGTTACTAACTTGTTGGTAAGGTCTGATGGTTTTGTTCGGCCCGAGATTTGAACCATCACTGATACTAAAATTATAATTTTCCTTCACAATCTGTATTACGCGATAATCCGTCTGGATTCGTTGCTACTTTTAATTTAACAGGTGTTGAGGCGGGAATTACACACTTTTGATTAGGTGAAAACTGGTTCGACTTTGTTTCTCGATTGTATACAACCGTCCACTGAAACCTTTCAATCCAGGTGGGGTTGCACATCAAAATCCTTTTAGAAACTAATTTTCATAACAGTAACCACTTGCAGTTCGCTCCAGTTCGTAAATTCGGAAATCTAACGCCGCCTCAGCCCTCCTCATGTTCTTTTCTGGACCTCACGTTGTATAGAATTAAGGGATAGCATTCAACGTTTCGTGCACAGTTCTCATCATTTACACTTAGAATCGGATTTGGAAGTTGACCTCACTTTGTTTTGTTATTGCTTTCTTTTCCAACTTTGCAGTCTATACTCTCGGAACCGGCTTTTGACTTCCTGCGAACGAAAGAAACACTTGGTTATCACGTTTATTTACGATGTTGGCGCTCATCACCCGGTGGTAATCTACACTCAGGCATTTCTCTAGTAGCTTGTAGTCAAGCAAACCGCTTCTCCGCGAGTTATGTGACTGGACGACTGACCACGTTCTGGTACCGTATCGCACCACGTATTCTTGCTGCGATGTCTCCAGATGCTTTTCAAACCGCAGTGAGTAGACTTATCAATTGTGTTCGTATCACTGCAAGCGCAATGTTCGGATGGTTACTGCTTTTTTATGTCCCGGTTATTATTCACACATGATCATCACGTTTCTACTGTTCTCATTTTGAGGGGTTTTTGTTTGCTGAATAGACGGCCATCTTCTAGTGTCTTTCTTAGAGGAGGTCTAATTGCGAAAAATGTAAACTTCGGCTGGATTCGAACCGGCGACCGAGATAGCATGGTAAAACGATGCGGGCACTCTATCAGTTGAGCTACGAAATCACGTGGGGAGCTCATGAATTTCACATTTGGGCTCCGTTAGCCACCTAACCCACTGTGTCGTATAGAATCCATAAGACGCTCCAGCGGGTTGACCGTCCATGCCGCATTCCTCAATCCGTTCACGCCGGAATCCACTAACACCACTGTTGAGCGTTGGAGTTGTACTGTTGGTATTTTGTTCAAAATGTCTGGAACGTTACTTTCCTTTGGTGGTTGTTATTTTTTCATTACGATTCTAATGTGTGCTTACAAATGTTCTCCGAAATATGTCCCCCGCTCCATTAGAATGCAGCTGATAGTTTGTTTCTTCTGTTCACATTTCCTTGAAGGCAGCCAGTCGAATCGAAATATTTGAGCTGTGTAATCGTAATTTTCTTCATGCATCGTTTATTGTTTTACCGAACTTGTTTCAAGCCTAGGCATTGAAATGATGATCACTTTATGACACTGAGGCCGTCTGGTGTTCACGGACAGTCTCGCGCTTTTACGGCTGTGGTTAGTGAACTGAACTGCCGTGATCGAATGTGGATAACGGGAAAAGATGAACCACTGCCAACAGTAGAATTGAATGCTGATGGCATTTCGTCGGAGCGATTCGCGATATTGAGAGGTTTACGCGTTACAAACCTTTTGTTTAATATCGGTGTGAAAACCGGCATCCGTCGTTGAATTGGGAATAACACAACATTGTGTACAAGTTGACAACACTTTTGAGAAAGGCCACTCGAGGTGGTTGAAAGGTAATCTATTACAACTTGCCCATAACGTTGTGTAATTCTCAGTCCATTTGGCAATAACATGTTAGACACGACGCCCAAACTGTTTGACTTTATTCATACTAAATTTAGTGCGGGCATCTTACGATTGAATAATGGCGGCATCCAGCATGTTGACTTTTCATCTCGAGAAATGCCGATAGCTTGCCGGTCCGTTCACCACTCAGCTTGAGGTGCATCTATAGCCCACCACGAAAAAAGTTACTCAGTCTGTTTCTTATGTCTATGGCGGCACATAAGTGACCTAAAACTCACTTTAACCACAGCAACAGTTAGCAAGCAAATTCAGGTGCTTGTTCATAACTGGTCTGTCGAAGCAAAAGTTATGCATGACAACAACAGAATATTTGTACCCGAAAAGGTGGACCGATAGAGTGAATACAGAGAGGGATCTTGAAAAATTCTTTCATCTCCTCATAATGTAACGCATAATACTTTCTATTTGACATCGCTCTCTTGATCATTCTTTTGTCTTCAGGTGGAGTCGTTGATTACAATGAAGCAGTTGGAGGACCCCAACATGTTAACTGAAGTCGATAGGAATTGGGAAGAGATATTGGTTGGTGAAGCGATGTTCAATCGACGAGATGCATGTGTGAGTCGCACATATCTTCTACAGCTTGCTCTAGCTGCAGGTATGGTGCTTGTACTGTTCGTCCATACTTGATTTCAGACGGACTGACATCAAAAAGTAGTACAGTAGTTTCCCCTCTGGTGTCAGACATTAAATGATCGTTACCGGGTGGATTACCAGCTGTATTCCAGCTCCGCAGATGGTGCACAGAGGATGACGTCAGATCTCTTTTGGACATTAACGTAGTAACACGAACGGTTCCACCAATTCCGAGCACTTTCTCTCTCGGTAAAGGGTTCTGGACGGATAAGTGTTTCATTGTCCTGCAAATTCTTGTCATACACTTGTTTATTTACGGCGTCATATTGATTGTTGCTCGAAGTTAATTTTTTCTTCTAGTGCTACACGTATTTTGTTGAACTCAGCATTGTGAGCCGTAGTGATCCTCACTTTTTGTTCAAGATAGGAAGAACCTGATTATATATATATATATATATATATATATATATATATATTAGAGGTTAGCCAGTGATTCGCAGAAAGCTACGGCTAAGCAGTGCTAATGTCACAAGCAAACTGGCGTGTCAACATGGTGATCACTCTGGACGGTAAGCTGGCGTAGCATCGGAGCTGCGAGTGGAGCCGAGGCATGTCTGGGTGTGACTTAAAAGGCCCTTGTTTAGGTCCGTGACTCAACGGTCAACCGTCGGGCGACCGCAGTTCTCCTTTTTCCTAACCTCCTGTTCCATACGCAGGAAGTGACAATTGTATGTCCATATCCTACCATCTAAACACTTCTTCGCAGTCAGTAATGCAACGTACAACCCTCTAATTCCAACCGCTTTTTCGTGTATCTGTTTCCTTTTGGCCTGTTTGGTATGGTTAAATCTAGGGAACGACACTCCTAGCTAACGTAGCTCTCTTGTTCAATGCATCACGTAAAGTCGACCATTACGCTAAGGTAGCGGGGAATTCAGGTCTCATTACGTACACGGGCACACTGAGTATGATAAAGATACGCTCCACTGCTGTGTTCTGACACAATTAAGATTCAACTGTACTGGTGCGTTTGAATGCGGTTTGTAAGGGAGCAAACTTTAATGTGAACGTTGTTTTCAGTCCGCAACAATCCATACATTTGGCTTCCTAGTCGTCCGAACCGCCCAAGTCCATGCGGTCTGACTTGTGTAGGGTCTAATGATTAGTGGTGCCATCACCCGGATTGTCATTTGAAATTCCACCTTTGTGTCCTTTGGACGAGTACCACTTAGTTTGTAACTTCTCACTAGGCTGATCCGATTTAAATGCTGAGCTACAAAATCACTATGAGTTTTCCGGAATTTACGCCCACACATCGGCTCACCTTCACTGGGGCATATTTTCCTACCGATTTTTCACCAGCTCTCATTTCTAAATTCTTAATTTTTGTGACCTGTATTGTCTACGATGGAAACCATTGATAATTAAAGTGAGTGTTTTTCGCCTAAGATCTTTTTCGTAGATTTAAACGGATAGCGATGCCATGTCAACTTCGAGCACACCAAGACCATAAGATCTTCCTCATAAAATCATCGTTTTACTATAGAAACACCGAAACTCGTTGAGTCATTTGATCCCGTTTCTATAACTGAGTGGCCTAGCTTATCAGTTCTCGTCTGTTTTAGGTTCTGAATCAGCGGTTGCATCTGTAATGTCCTGACAAGGAGTTTATTTCTGGGAGTGTACGCAACTACGGAGCAATGAGGGATCAGACCTGCTCTTTGTAGGTGACCGCTTCGATAGATTCAATCCGGTTTCCATTCCAGCAGCATTCGCGCCACTTGTTGTCAATCATTTGTTTTGACTCCATCCCTGGATGAATTTTAAGCTTATTCAAGTTTGGCACAGACTTATCGGAACAAGTTGGTACCTGCAGAGCATTATACACATTTCGATCATCAGCGATGTTGCATAAGGTTGCTCACCATCACCTTTCGTATTTAACTTAACCATGAATGATATCTTAGAAACCACATCTGAAGATGAATATCGGATGTTTTTGAGCGTTACCTATATGACTTTTAATTACGTCCATTCCGTTTTGGACTGATTCACGGACAGTTGAACACGCTTTAAACAGTTGTAAGATATCCGTACCAAATTTAGTATGGATGAAGTCAAACAGTTTGGGCGTCGTGTTTAACGTTTTACGGACAAATGGATTGAGAATAGCACAACGTTGCGGGCGACTTGTAATACTCTACGTTTCAAGCATCTTTGATTAGGCACAGTGTTAAAAATGACGGGTATTCGTAGTCAATACTGTTTATATGGGGGTATTTATCACGCCTTATTAATTCACCTAACCAACAACTTTTCCTTATTTGTCCCATTCTGTGCGGCACTATGCTCATTTCTGTTTTAGGTTGTCAGGTGTGTTATGGGCGTCTATATCATGCCCCTTGTCTGCCCTGGTTGAAGAACGATTTAGCAGTAGCGTCTGATCGGTAGCTTTTTAAACGACAGTGTTGTCTGCATGCGCCCGTTCCACTTTCTTCACCATCTCATTTCAGCCTTCTGAATCAACAGACCTGTCTTTATAAGCGTTCATTGAAATGAGCATATGTGACGGCGTTTAACGTAGTAGCAGGCGCCACTGCTAGTTTTTATTGCGGTGAACGCTTCATTTGTCATCACAATCTCTCACGTTTTAGGTCAAAATACTAAAGACTATCAAAAAAGAGGATTTGTTTGGATTCTTCCTGAAGGAATATCTGGAACCCGGAAATCAGAGATCGCTTCTCGTTCAAGTGAGTATCTAACTCAAATTAACCTTATTATTTGAACGGCTTTCCGTTTTTGTTTCCTAACTACCTTCCACACTCGTGTTCATTTCCACTTCACTGTTTACAGTAACCTTTTACAACTGCTGAGCATACGCTAGTATCCACTGGGATCACATTAGTACTTTCACTCACAGTCCATTTATTTTCCGCTTGCTGTGTCAATAACAGGTGTGAGGCCCTGTAAAGCTGTTGTAACTAAACCTAACAAGCCATAGCGTACGTTTTTTTCCTGTGCCTTTTCATCAGCTGAGTTCTTTCATTTCATGTCTCTTTTCGGTCGTATCTCTGAAGACCGCCTACATTTACTCAAAGCAGCAATGTCTAAACTGCTCGTTTTACTAGGAGCTAGTTTTACCATTAACAAGGCTTACAAGTTCGTGTTGTTTGGAATCAAATTGCAGACATTTTTCAAGACGACCGTTTGGCCATTTCCAACTGTCAACTTTCAGCAGCGATCCACACAGAAGATCGCCGCTGGTGTGTGTGTGCAAACCTCATCGTTTTAAAAAACGAATTGAGCGTATTCAGGTAGCATTCATCACGTGGAACTGATTATTCAACGTGGCCTGTTTGATGTGAGCAAGGCAGTCAGAAAACAAACAATCCGTGCAGCTGTAAAGTCCACTTGAATGTTACCTCGTCGTGATCAAATTAGAATGATCGATCATGTTCCCATTACTACCCCCTGTAACACGATACAACGTGTCTAAATGCATCCTCCTGTATAGTCATCTCGGCATGTGTCATCTGTCAGACGGGTCATGGTACGTTCATTAGGAGCTGAAACATTCTACAGTTTTCACTAAATCTGACATTCCTTATCGCTTTTATTGACAAAAGCCAAGGTTCCTAAACGAATTGTGTGCATCTGGATGCCACTCTGGTACAGTTTTCAGCACCCGATTTCTCAAGTACCCCAGAAGTAGGTGGACAATACGAGCATACAGCTCCGCGAACAAGTTGGCTCTGGGACAAGTCAACCTTAGAGCACAATTCCCATACCGCTGTGTTAACACGGGCCAATATCAATCACCTGATAATAATCAAATCGAAATGGGGCGTATATCATTTGTTCGCTGTTCTTTTAACTACTTTTAGAGTGCTGCGAATCCCTTATAAAAAAAACCTTACTACTTACCAGTAACAGGTTGTATTTGAAATACTGAGTTCTTCTGATCCAATTCATCAGCAACATGAGAAATATTATTTACTCTTGTCATCTGTGAACGCAAAACATTAGACTATGTAACATGTGGGCAGCAATAACAGAAACGGCCGGCCTTCGGGTGTTATACGAGAGAGACGGTTGTTATCGCTTCCAATGCGTACAGACTACATTAGTCAACAACATATGCAGGCGTAAAACCGTATGGCAACTGTTGACTGGCACCCCCCACATGGAACGCGAGAAATCCTGGATATAGGCTACACAGTGGCACGTCCAACAAGATGGCCGAGTCGATAACTTGACCGGTTTCTATGATGTGCTTTGCAATGGATGAGTTTTGTTCCCACGTTGTCATCACAATCTGCTGCATTACCGCACGCACCCATCACTTTGGCATGTATTCACCCATTCAATGTCGTAGGCACCGATCTGTTCTTCCGATACTGACGTCACCACAACTGCGAATGAACTGTTAGATTGTCTGGAAGATAGGATTTCGGTAAGGTGCGACTGTGAGTAAGAAGAACACTTGGAATTGAAAGTAACGGACGCAATTCAGCCGCAGGGTATGAGAGAGCCAAAGCAAATGTCAGTTGTGACATGGTTATTCTTGGAGGGCAGTCAGCATAATCTGCTTCTTTGTAGCTGTGTACATATCAATCTTGATTAGCTTTTGTTTGTTATGAATACTGACGAGCGTCCGCTTGCGACTGTGACCTTCCTTAATGTTGCTTCCTCCTTTTGTAAGCAGTCATCAGTGTCAATCTGCCGGGCTGTAAGAACGAGTGTTCGTATGAGGCCTCGTCTGGTGAAAACGATGGAAGTACTGGCTATTTCAAGTGTTCTCATGGTGCACTAGGCAATGTATCGAACCGTCCTGTTATGGTAAAATGTCCGAAGAGAACAAACTATCGTTTGGTTCATTCTTGTGAGAAACACTAAGACTCAGATGAATTTAGAAGGCTGCAACGTGTGAGGAAGTGAATATTGGTGGTAAAACTTAAAAAAATGTAATATGAAGCAAGGATGCTACCATAGTTCGCGTCGTAAGTAGCTAGTTTCCGTGTAGGCGCCATTTAGGAGTGGAATAACGGTTTGACAAGGCCATCGGAGCTGTGTTTCAGTATGGTAGGCGAGACCGCGGAAGATACCCTGACAATTCTCTGTTATTGTGTAAAGCTGAGTTTTGCGAGCGCGTTCAATGTATGAAAAGTGTGGAGTTTAAAGGTTGGATTCATCACTGAAGAGTCCAGTGCCAGTTGCATCCACATAAAATATGGTCATTTACATCAACTTTCGCATATTTGTGACGAAAGAAATGTGTCAGAATAGTGTGTTTAATTTACTCGCTCCCTTGCTCGATTACACTGAAAAAAATCTCAGTGCGGATGAACCCGCAGAAACAGTTCATACAAATTATTATTATGGTTATGCTAGTTGTGGCGTCTCTAACGAGGCACTTTGTCGGTTCCTTAAGAGATGTAACCATTCACAGTGCATATGCATTGAGATTGAAAGCACGGAGGGATTTACTTGAATCAGCGTTGTTTTTCACACGTTTGTGCCTGAGTTGTGAGCACTGCTGGCGCAGTTGGTTGCTTAACTTTCTTCCAACTGTTACAATATGGTCGCAGCCTTTTCTATCCTCCGATCGCACAAGACGGCAAATAAGACGGAACTGCGTGCAACCGTCCGAATCGTCGCAGCGTAATTTTTATATACCGTGTTTTGGAAACTGAATTTTTCCCAACATTTCTTTCTTGCCGCAATGTCAATCTAATTCTTCCGTTGCGTCTACTGCAATTGACCAAATACTACTCATTGCAAGATAGTTACTAGCGGTTCTGTGGTAACATTAATAAACGAACGTGCTTATTTCTCCTACCACTGTGTAGGTGGACGCTCCGCCCCAAGGGGATCCGAACTTCGTGATTCCGCAAAAGTCGTACTCTTTGGACATCCGGCATGTACCAATTAACGACCAATTCTTGTCAGAAGAGCAACATAGTTCGAGCGAAGTGGATGTCGACGCGGCCGTGACTGCATGTGGCTACAACTGTTCAAAGGCCGCAGAATTTCTCAACAAGTGGGACCCCAGTCTCTCGCATGTGGACTTCTCTCCCGACGCACACAACTTTATTTGTATCAATAATGTACGCAGTTTCCGCTCACGACTTAATTATGAAAACGGTCGTGTTGTTTAAGAAACCACTGACTCCCACTTTCTCCGCAGTGTTCCGTTTGTACTTGATTTGATCGTGTACTGCTTGATTATTGCCCTCATTTTTCCCTTTTTGTGCTCCATTGGCGCGATTGGTTGTCTTCGAATTCTACGCGGAGGCCTACCACCGTTTACAGGACTCGGAAATTGGTATGTTCGCCGGGCTTGGCATTTAGGTTGCAAACGTTTCATCATCAAGCGAGGTTACATCATCAGTGCGTAAATGTTTCAGCGTATAGTTTTGAGCGTGGGGTTTGGTGAAGTTCGATGGATGCCTGCTCTTATACAGCAGAGTGAGTTGACCTGAATTCTGGTTGGTCGCCTTCCGTTGTGTTTGACCTGACCCACCATTGGTTGATTTTTGTTGTACTTGAACTTTGACCCGATGTCCGATTGGTCATTCTCTGGATTCCTTGAAACGTAATCTGATTAGTTGTCCCTGTCGCTACCACATTTTGACCTCGAATCGGATTGATTTTGAATTGACTGGGTATGTCATCTCTTCGCATCTATGGTTCATAGATTTTGTTCAGCTCGATGTGTTTGTTTACTGAGCCGGCTAACGACTACCAAGCTTCGAGAAATTCTCTTTCATGTTTGTTGTTTTCCTGAGTGAGGATTTCTGCGGTATTCAAGTTGAAGGCGTGTCCAGTTTTATTCTCGTGGGCGGAGATCAGGAAAAATTGGTCGTGTCTCTTGATGGCCAATTCGCGTTCATGTATTCGTGTTGATAATTTCCGTCCGGTTTGGCCGACGTGGTGCTGTCCACAGTCCTTGCATTGGATTTTGTGAATGACGTTCCTCTGTCGGTGGGTGTGGGTTGTTCTTCTGGTTTTGATAGTATCCTCCGTAATATTGCTGTTGGCTTGTGTGCTCTCAGAGGTCTTGCGGTCATTCCTAATACCGTTTTTGTGTGCGGCAGTGCAGTTTGTTGATGGCTCAGTAAACTTGGAATCTCTGTTTTTCTGTAGTAGACCCCGTCTCATGAAATTTCGTGGGTATCCGTTGCAAAGAACTACTCGGTATAGGTAGTCTTCTCCCTTCTTCCGGAGCTCTGCGGTGCTGCCGTGTGTTTTAGCTTGTTTGAACAGAGTTCGTATGCAGCTCCTTTTATGGCAGACTGGGTAGTTGCTGCAAAAACTGAGCAGTTGGTTCGTGTTTCTTCCCAATAAACTGAGGTCTCCAGTGTTCCGTCAGGTTTGCGGTTGATTAGTACGTTTAGGAACGGTAGTTGGTTGTCGGTTTCAATTTCCGTCGTAAACTCAATGTGGCTGAAAACGTTGTTTAACAGTCTGTGTGTCTTCAATCATTGAGCGTTTGAGGATTACGAATGTATCGTCAGCATATCGTATCCAGAGTTTCGGTTTGATCGTTGGTAGCACGATATTCTCTAATCTCGGCATGACCGCCTCTGTAATAAATCCGGATATGGGCGCACCCGTTGGAGTTCCTTTAAGTTGTTCGTAGATTTGACCATTAAATCTCATGGAGCTACGTTTGTCGACGTACTTCGGTTTTCTGGTTCGAGAGTGTTGGTAGGTCACTGCATCCTATAGATACCACGCAATTTTCTCCTTGTCACACGTTATCGGAGCAGAACAAAATTGCTTTTTGCACCCGTCTTCTGGTTTGTCTCGGGCGCAATTAACAGGGGCCGCCGCGTGATTTTTGGGACAAAGGTCTGCCGTGTTAATTATACCAAGGAGGAGAATCCGACTTCTTATCAATCGTCTTATTGTACCGTGGACGAGTCAGCGTATTGAGTCGAGTTTGCAACAGAAATCTGTGACGTTCACGTGTTCAGTGTTGATGAGGTCGCAACATTGGGCGAACGGTCGACAAACAAACGGTGCATAAGTTTTATCCATTTTTGATTCTTTCGTTATCAAGAAAAGGAAAGACAACTTGTCGTCAAGGTTTGGAACAAGGTCGCTCTGGTCAAATGCTCGCTTGTTCGGGTCAATCGCGGAACAGTCCCTCACGAACGCTCTGATGTCATCTGTATTGTTCCTGTATAGTTGTTCATCTGAATCATCGTTTCAGTGCGTGACCGGGTTTACCAAAATAAATTGTGGGCTATAGATGGACCACTTTATGCCACATAAGCGTCTCCGCACCAAAGCTAAATTAAGAGTAGTGTTTCTATTCTATAAGCAGCATAATAACCCCGAGATATCTTGTAGCGCATCATCTGCATGGGGGGCCCAAGTTTGCGCCACTTCGCATTTCATGGGAGACCTAGCAAAAAACTACTGTCATCAAATTTGTTGCCACCACACAAAACCGTTTTTTTTCGTTCACCTAAGAAAACAGCACGTATTTCCTAACCAGTCAGTGTCCAATTAGCTTATCACAAGAACAGGTTGGTTTTTAACCATTTTTGTTCAAATCCAGTCGTCTCCGGAAGACGCTATTCAGGAGGCGAATTCACACTGTCCGAATATACCAGCATACACTACGCGAGATTTTAGAAAGAAAATACTTCTCTTCTCTTCTCGAAAGATCGAGAAACTAGACAAAAGTGGAAGTGTCGGAGTAGCCGCCAGCAAACTTTGTTTCCACACGTTTTTGCACATCTGTGCCTACAAACTGGGACAAAATTAGCAGCCACTGTTAATCTCAGTCTTTATGTATAATATAATTTACCTAATGCCAGAGGAAACTCTCAACTCTAACTAATCCAGTACGTATACAGTGTTTGCTTGTGATTCCAGTTTTTTCAAACAACCACAAGGCAAAAGCACGATAGCGGAGTTCTTTTGGGTTTTGGTGGTAAAAAAAAGTTGTTAAAATGCGGCTTAACAGCAGTGCAGCACAAAGAGAAACATTAAAAGATCACCGACCGTTTGAAAAGGACTCAGTGATACGCATCCTCTTTCACTAGCCGAAGTTGCGGGCGAAGCCTGCTGAAAAACCAGTTCAATCCGGACCCAGCATACATGTACTGAACTTCTCCGATGCAAATGAACTCACTGCAACCAGAAGCATTATCCTCATATTTTCATCATATTTCGACTATTCATATCTATCTGGGAACAGTCCAAGGATTACCTTGGTCAACCATCTGACCTTTGGCAAGGTACTGCTGATTACTTAACTGGGCCGAAGAAAAAAAACCCTGCTATTGCCTTATGTTTTTATGGTTATTCCGATCAAAGATGGCATCATTAGGCAACACCGCAATCAATGAGGGAACCTAAGTGGAAAATGTGGTGGTACTTGAAACTGACGGTGATTCTTGGTCTATGATTTCGGACGGATATTCTCCCGGATGCTGCTGATAGTAGATAACGGAACAGAAATTCACCGAGTAAACAAAATAGATGGTGTCATCACACTGAAAGATCGCAATGGACGGCACCTACAACTGCGCTTACAATTGTGTTTATCTGATGACAATGTACACAAGTCTTTCAACCCGTGTGAATTCTTGGCACCTCCGAGAATATTGTGTATTGTTTGATTCTCTTCCAACAAAAGTAAACTCACCATGTACATTGGCAAGTCAGCTTTTCAACTCATGAAAGTTAAATAACTGATTTTCCCCACTACACAAAATAAATGACTGTACATGAGCCTGTTGTAACACATCGCAGAACTCACCTGATCAACATTTTGGTGAAAAAATTGTTTGCTGAAAACGTCAGCTATTACTTACTAAACCACTCGTAGTATCCGTTTATGAAGCAGTCACAGGCAACCCACCATGACCCATCTTGGCTGTTTTTCATAACGGTTAGAAAAGATATTGGCTGCGAACATTAGGAGCTCGTCACACATCAAGCGCTATTTTGACGATAAGTTAATATGTGGTTGTTGTAAATAAAGAATAGATTACCTGATGCAACGCCAAAATAGCTGTCATCCTGAACGATAAGATGCGTGTGTATTTTGAGCAACCAATTGCTCCCATTTCTAATCCCAACCATAGGCTGCTGGGAGGTCGACTATATTTAAAAAACTCTGTTGGTAATCCACATGACCCAGTCAGTACGCTTACACCACTGGCTTCATGTCAGTAAAACATAAGCGCACACCGGTTAGACGCAATCCACAGTTGTACAACATACTGCTTCGTTTGTGAGTGGTACAGCATGAGTCGTGTGCCTGGGAACTAAAGATCAGGTCTCAACGCCAGGAAGACAAGCGATCAGAAGCGACTATTGGAAACGTGTATATGTACCATGCGGGACGTGTCACCGGGGGGGGAATTAAGACGCAAGGCTACATAACGACTGTGGATATATGTCAACCATCCAAGAACAGACTGGTAAATTTAGTTACACGTACACGATTGGACCCATAGATTGTCAATGACTTCAGTTGAAGAGGGCAACTTGCAGAGGTCATCTCACATTGCTTATGTCAATACATATGTAAATAAAGAGAAAATCGCGTCCGCAAAGCCAACAGATGCCTAATCTCCAGCGAGAAAGAACGTTTGCTTAAATGGAAGCAGAAGTCTGGGTTGGCGGAGAACAGCAGTCGCCGAAAAATACAAACAACCGGTGACTAGTCGTCAAACACGTCATGATAACTCGACATGTTGGTGGCACAATTTGTGTATCCTGGACTTCAGTACGTCATTGAAATCCACAATTCCTTCAAACCACTAGAACCGTCTTTGCGCGCTCGGTGACCCGCGAGCTTGACCACATTCTGGGTTCAATCACGGTCTAAATCCCGTTCATTGATCATCTACCTTGCCTAGTTGCTTGGCGTAAAGAACGGCTCACGTTGTGCCAAACTGCATACTCATACGTTGGTACGGGATGTTTACATCTGTCATACCTTGGTTCAAAACTGCTCAAGAGTGTGAGAATTTCTAGAAAGCGATTTAGTGACGCTGTCTACTCCATCTATACAGTACGGCCTCGTTGGCCATACAGAACCAGCACCATCCTCAACGAATGTATACATATACGCAATGCCGACTATGTGAAACTGCTCTGGAAGTGAAGCACGATTCTATGAAGGTATAACAGAACTGTTTTTCTTGGAAGACAGCGCCACCGATTGCAGACCAAAGGAGGCGAGGAACAATATCCTCAAACAAAGCAGTGTGACGACCAAACGGCTTGTCTGCATGACTGTGGCGAGAACCCGAACCACACACGTGTCACATTCTTCCGGTTTACTTCCTCGTCGACGGCTGGTCTCTAGCCTCTCTAGCGAATTCGCGTGTCGGTGTCGTTTATAGCGCTATCAGAGACCACTTGTACATTTCCCTGAATGAATATTTGGTTTCTCTCCTCAACGGCCTTTTGTTTTTCGCGTCCGGTAAATGCCTACCTGGGAGAAGAGCGAATTAGTGCGCCGAGTATTACATTGGGGAGACCGGCCGTCGACCAGCGAGTAAACCGGAAGAATGTCACACGTCATCATCATCATCATCATCATCATCATCATCATCATCATCATCATCATCATCATCATCATCATCATCATCATCATCATCATCATCATCATCATCATCATCATCATCATCATCA
>QNGE01000963.1:8958-19900 GCA_008508345.1 Paragonimus westermani | reverse complement strand
TGAAAACGGGAATGACTGTTGATAAGCACCAATCACGAGGTACCTCTTCAGTCTCCCAGATCGTCTGCAGAAGTTTTGTTAGTTCTGATAACAACCTCACTCCACCATCCTTGAAAAGAGAAGGGGAGAGGAGGTCTGGTCCAGGAGCCTTATTACGCTTCATTAATTTGAGCTCCAGGAACACTTCTGATTCCAATGGAGGGCCGTCTGGAATGCAGTAGCTGACCAATCGAGTCCCGTCGTCCACATGATCTGGTTGAGGCCAACTGAACTGTTCTTCAAAATGTTCAGTTCACTTGTCAAGTCGGCGCAACTGGCTGGTGATGAGTGAACCATCTTTTTCACATATGGTCTCACTTACACCGACTTGACGGTCAGTACAACCATGGATCAGGGAGAAAAGCCTTCTGCTATTCCCAGATAAGAATTTTTCCATCTCTTTCGATTGTTGGACCAAGTAGTGCTCACGGTCTTTGCGCAAGCTTTTAGTCAGCATGCGTTTAAGTTATGTGCTCTCGAAAAGCCAGTTCACCTCTACTTTTGCTTTAAACCTTGCAAGAGCTGTTCTCATGAATGGGGTTGTCGAATTTCCCCCAAACAACAAAGTCGAGAGAGCCATGCCAGTGATATCGCATTGCTTGGTAGCGACACACAATTCGTTAGACATAAGGGTAATCAGGGTATCAAGATATAGTACGCAGCTAGCGCAACCTACTCACAAAAGTCAGTCAATAAGATCGGCACAGGTCTGTAACTTCAATCGTCCCATGGGGTTACAATCTGGATAAAGCGAGAAACATCCCACTTGAGCTGCCTTAAAAAGAACGTTATGCCAATTTTGCAAACAGCTGCTTCCGGTCATTTCCATCAGGCATTCGCAATTACACGATGTGTGTGTGAATTACAAAATTCAGAATAAGCAAAACAGGTTAGTTAAAATGGCGGGAGTATGGCGGATCAGTCTGCTGCGGGAAAGTAGGTGTTGCCGAAAGCAGGAGTGTCACAGGTGTGAGCCGTGAGACGAGCTTGTTCGAGGACCATTGAACAAGGTATGCGGGGGGTTGGGAGGATATTCTGACGCGTGCATGCACACATGGGTTCTAGACTATTAACCTTTGCCACTGATAACAGTCGCAATTTGACAATCCTGAAATGAACTTGACCGACCCTGTTAATTTCTGACAATGCATATTGAGGTGCGTAGTTGTGTTGGAGTAAAACTCTCACGGTGCTATATGGCAGCTTGCTTATCCTAATTTGAGACCATCCTGAGCTCAGTGTGATCTTGATTTACCATTAAATAGCCAGGTGGATAACACGTCCATGCGCGCGGATCTACGTTAACGTTGCGAAATTCGGCCGCTCCGCGTCGATGAGTTGCGTAACACACATTTTTGACTTACTGTCCATTCAGTGGCAGAATCATGTGTACAGTGACGAGATTCGATGGGGCGGAAATATTCTTTTCAAGCAGAATTCCGCTCAATCGATTAAGGAATGTCATACATGTTTCGCTAATGCCGACTCGGCGCCTATCACATGTAGTACGAAACCAACAAACAAGTGACCGTCGTCACACAGTGACTCACAATTACCTGCTTCCATATACTCCATTGGTTATTAATTATTCTTGTTTATGGTTTTGCGTTGACAGTGCGCTGGTGGAGCCATGCACACGTACCCTGCGTTGAAAAAAGTGGTTGGAAGTAACCAGCATCCGCCAGCCGGTTCGGACCTCACAAGTCCCCCGTTGCCCAGTCTACGTGCCATGGTCAGATAACTGCTACCCCAGTACATCACCATCATCGTTTTATCTGACTGAATGTCGTATCCCAAGTACCCTACACTGTCTTGTTGACTTCCGCATGTGACTGTATCTTTTAGTCTCTCGCCCGTAACAGTGTATTTTGATCCTGGCTGCGCAGAGCCGACAGATGCCAAATTTGATGTCAACTTCTGCACACTCCACGCTAGATCGGACGTTCAGAGCGCAGTGTGATAGGCACCGAGTCGGCATTAACGAAACATGTATGACATTCCTTAATCGATTGAGCAGAATTCTGCTTGGAAAGAATATTTCCGCCCCATCGAATCTCGTCACTGTACACATGATTCTGCCACTGAATGGACAGTAAGTCAAAAACGTGTGTTACGCAACTCATCGACGCGGAGCGGCCGGGTTTCGCAACGTTAACGTAGATCCACGCGCACGGACGCGTTATCCACCTGGCTATTTAATGATAAATCAAGGTCATAATGAGCCTTAGATCCGAAAAGAATTTCTTGATGAGGAGTACTCTTCTTTACATGCTGTTGACGAGCTTCGAGTTGTTTTTCATTCGCCTGTCGGCACGCAACCGGGGCGACACTCTCAGATTAGAAAACCACTGCAGTCTCATGCTTATGAAAATCGCTTAGACAAGGCGGTCCTTAACATTGACATCAATTGAGTGAACAGGCCAGGGAGACGCACAGGGATGCGCTGGTTAGCCGAGACGTTAGCAATCCGCAACAACCCATCACCCTGAATGAATAGCACATGAAGTGAAAGAATTCGACTTAGGTCCTTGTAGCTAAGTGCGTTGACAATTGGAGCGACGAAGTCTGAGAAGTTCCTCCAGGTTGGCGGCAGCAGTTCGTACATGGGCTGAACCACCGGGGGTGCCGAGACCACTGCGGAATCGTTGCTTCAAGCTTAGTACGCGTTCGTTGTTTACCTACCATCCTCAGAACAGACCTTGGCTCATCAAGTCATTTTCGCATCCAGATCAACCGCAATAAATGTGGCCTTTGTCGGTGGGCAAGTTGGAGCCGATGGAAGACAGGTAGAAATAACGATCGAGGGCTGCGTAGCCAATTGGTACAGAGGTAAGCAAAATTGCCTCATTTATCCTGAGTGAGCAGATACTCAACCAATATGCTCCCGAAATCGCAGTCAGCTGAAGGCCAGAGAAGCGTCCTTTCTACTTGAGGTTCAAACCAGCAAACAGATGCCAACTGCTCCTGATCCGTACTTTGTTCAACCGTGTATAAATGTCAGCCACCAGCTTTCTCATGTTGTGGTGGTTGGACATATACTTCATCAGCTACATGTTGTAACATATGGAGCCATTATACGCAAGAAACTGAGTAATTTCTGATAAGGGCCAACGGAACTGAACACTCCACCTCGAGGACCGAACAAAGTGATGGGAAAAACGGCCAACTCCCACAAAGGAGAGACCCACAGAGTTCACACGAATAACACTAGAATACTTGTCGTATGATGACACGCATATATGGACACGATTTCTTATTCCAGAATTTGACAAACCAAAGTACAACTGAAGACCTACTCAATTACCATTCATTCTGGGGTTGAGCTAAATTCAGTAGTGTATATGAGGCAGCTTCACACAAGCTTAAAATCAGCTAACACAGGAAGTAAATACAAAGAAGTGTGTGCGACTACATACACTTGCAAAAGACGGACATGGGTCGTTCCTGAAGATTGTCTGAACGATCTCGCTGTTTTGAGGTAATCGCGCTAAGGCTGTAGCTGTGTGAACGTCATTATTACTTCTGCTGATTTTGCCAGAATCACAGCAAGCGTTCCACCAAGAACACTACATAAATATAACGTCTGTGGCGACCATAACATTATTTTTGTTAGTCACATCCAACTATATACGTTTGGTGGCTTCAGTTCATTACCACATTTTGTTTTAGCAAAGCTATTGAGCTCGAATAAAGAAGACAGCCTACTGCCTTCTTTATTCAAATTCTTGACCGGAAAAGTGTTTCAAAGCTATTAAGTGTTAATGTCCGTCCCAAGGGTAAAACACAACTTGCCCCGTACCTCGCTCACTTGACGTTTTAGCGACCATGATGTGTAAAATAGTTCCAAAACTCATACTGCAGGCAGGCCAGTGAAACCTCCAGGTCGCTACATAGTGCTTTCTCCGCACACTATTTCCCATATCGATGTACAGGAGTCGACGCGCTGTTTGACTTTATCACCGTTCGGTTTGTGATCGTGAGGAGCGATTGGGTATTACCTGGTTGAAGTGTTCCAACACGATACTAACAGCAGATTTTGGGGGTTCACTCGCACAACCGTTAAGACGACTAGGTTGTTCTGGTGTTATAATACCCTAACATTATTTGGTTTCCCGAAGGCGACGTAGAATGTCTTGAGTCCCGGTCCAACTGTACAATTCCTTCTTCTGGCACATAGGTACATTAGTGTTTACATTACAAGGATGTCAGGAAAATAGCGCCTTTAGCTCTTTGTACACAGGTCTGGGGGTTCGAACCACCTAGCGATACAGAATGGCACCACAACGTGAAGTGCTCGGTTGGTCCGACAATTTGTGGGATGAGATGAACCAATTAGAGGAAGGACAACAAAATCCGAGTGGACGGAAAGCATGTTGTAACGGCCTGATAAATTATAATTTAAATTTTCCGTTGAGGTTCTTTCTCACAATCTCGTTATTGGGAATAAGCTATATCGAAAATTATATATACATCTGGCAAGCACCCGGATTTGGAGAACTATAATTTTTCTGTTTCGCGTCTAATTCGTGACGCAAACGTTCTCGAAACAAGATTCCATGCATCCACGTACCGATCCATGCATAGACCAACACACTTCTAAAGAAAACATAGAAACTCGCTGGGCGACTCACTTGCTCGGAACTGTCGAGAGTTGTTCCTGGCTTTGCAACACATTTTTCGAAGCACTTATCCGACATTTTCTAACAAATACTGGCTAAGAGTTCTCGAAAACTAACCTGCAGAAGCTCTTGAGCGCTGACCAGAGCGACCTCGGCTTTCATTTGCTCCATTAACTGCTCCTTTTGCGCAGTAGTCAGTGAACTCAGATTTAGTCCATTTGGGGTGCCGTCCATTTTCACCACGCGAGAGTGTATCGAATATTCTTAAAAGCCGCGCTTTAACCGATTTCAGATTCTAGATACAATGGATCAGTGAGTTCAATGGGCGGTGGACTGAAGTAGACACCGATTATTTTTGATGGCTGTGCTTCTACAGGCCAGTATTCTTTGTGCCAGTGGGATAGTTACACCTTGCACTTTTTCTTGATGGTATCGAAGGGTTAAAGTTGAGGAAAAAGGGCATGCCAACTGTTATTATACATGTAGGTCTATAGCTGGGTAGATATGCCAAATTATGTGTGAGACCTTCAACAGGCAAACATCTACATGTGCCTGTGTGCAGGAAAGTATGCTGGGGCACGTGTGGGTGATTAGCCTACGAGATTTCTTTCCAGGTTCGGTGGGTTACCAATAGTAATAATTCCGGAGACAAAACAGATATAGTATTTACAGTTCATAGTTATAGTTCGCAACGCTTTTGTATATTTCTGTACATGCCGTTTCGTTAGCTTCATTTCTTCACTTAGTCGAAATCACCATCTTTTTTAAAATTTGGTTGTCCTGCGCAATAAAAAGTGGGAGTTACCGCGCGTCGTCTCTGTCTCCCCCGTTTGCGTGGATATTTGGGCTGGTGAAGTAATCGCACAGCGAAACATTTTTAGCTCAAGGTTTTTCTCAACCTTCCGGAGTCGAATGTTTGCCATTCCACGTCGTGTGTGGAAATATCTATCAGTCGTCGTCCGGACCTCCCTCTTGGCGCTGTCTTTCTCTCGGGTGGTGGCATATATCCAATTTCACGGATTTTGATCTGTCACTGAGTCAGTCCCATTTTTTGGATACGTCCTCCTTTTGCATATGCGTATACCCCTTGTACACACCCGTTATCATTATGGCTATTTTCAGTGTTACCATAGTTTTGGTTATTTCTGATCAATTTTTTGATCAGGCCACTGCACAGCGCAATACTACGTGTGTTGTCCCGATCGAAGAACAAGTAATTGTACAGCCAGCAAAACTTACCGCATGTGGCACACGGAACGGAAGCGAGGAACTTCCAGTTAGAGGAAAAAGGCATACAATTAGGTTAATCTCACATGCCTCTACAGGAAATGTCCAATTTTACAACGGAATACCAATAAAATTTGAGCTATTGTGAGAGGTTGCTACACACGAACTGGGAGTCAAGTTGGCGATCCAGAAGAATTTTGAGCTCGGCCACTGCCGTGACACTCACGATATGTTTTGGCAGAGTGCTCCAGACTATGCAGATGCGAACTGATAAGAGATTGCTTTGACTCAAGTCTGGTGTACTGAATATTTAGTTTCAAGGAGTGCCCTCTGAGTGGACTGAAATCTGTAGGAATTGGCTGAGATCTACAACGGTGGTTAGGGGTCTCCAGCATCATCAACGCTAAAGTTAAGTCATCTATCTCTCTGCGGTACTGCAGGGAAAAAAGATTGAATTCTTGAGGCCGCTTGAGGAAGAGTTTTTCACTCAACCCACCAAATGCTGTCTTCGTGAGACTATGAACAGTTTTCAAAATAAGTTTTTTTCTTTTTTAAGTGGGGAAACCAAACAAGAGTTCCTTGCCCGAGGTAGGGCGAATAAAGCTGTTTTACAGGCAGCTTGAACAAGATCACTCAAAGGTCCCGAACATTCGTTTCACAATCGCCAGCACGCTATCAGCTGTCTTGATGAACGCGTTAGTATTTAGGAGACCTATGAGGTTGTGCACCACAATAGTGTCGAGATCTGTTTCTCTGTCCTTGACTTGAGGCAGTATTCCGTAGAACGAGGGAAGGAATCTGTGCTTAATTCACGTGGGCATAACTTCGCACCAGTTCTAAAAAGCGGTGATATCTGCGCACAGGGCGTTTGCTTTGGAGCTACTAAGCACTATACGCCAGATTTCAATGTCATCGGCAAACAACAGTGAAGGCGTTATTCCAGATGATGAATCGTTCATGAGTACAAAAGAAGTGGTGGTCCCAGGGTGGAGCCTTGAGGGACTCTGCTGGAGCTGAGTCTGGCAGAATATGCTAATCCCGGACTTCTATCGGTTGTTGCAATAACGTTTAGTCCTCTCGCAATGTCTATCGATATGCTGGATCCGCGAAAGTCACGTCTGTAAGCAACGAGCTTCTATAAATTTTGAGCCTGTGGAGCAACCGATTCGGATCCAAAAAAGAACACGGTCGTATTAGCGAGTTTTCTTATTAATAAGAATAATAATAAGAACTATGAATAAGAAACTCGCCAATTCGCCCGTCTTCCTTTTTGGATCCGAATCGGTTGCTCGACGAGCACAGAACTTATAGACGCTCGTTGCTTACAGACGTGACTATCGTGGATCCAGCGTATCGACAGACGTTGCGAGAGGACTAAGCGTTGCTGGAGCAGCCGATAGACGTCCGAGATTAACAGAAGGTACGGAGGGACCCACTCGCACACGGTAGGAACGGCTCGACAGATAAGATCCTATCCAGCGGAGGAAGTTCCCCTTGACACCCCAGCGGTGGAGCTTGTCGAGTAAAACGCAGTGATTCACCCGATGGAAAGCCTGAGCAAAGTGGAGATAAATAGCAACAACTCCCTCTCCTATATAGGTAGCAGTGGCGCACTGGCCTACAATTAGCAACAAATTCGTAGTACATGAGCGGCCGCGGAATAAGCCGTGTAATTCGCTACAGAATATGGCTGTTGTATGTCTGTTAAAGCTCGATCAGCAGTAAGCCGTACAGACAATACCAACAGTAAAGAGAAAACACGTGACTCGGTAGAAATACACACAGTAATACCACATTTACAGGCGATAGCATCATTTTTAAGCGAGTGGATGAATGAGCCGTTGGTCGTGGAAGTCGCGACAAATCGGGATGCACCATGATCCTTGGCACGAGTGTAAATAAATAAATAAATAAATAAGAAATATATATTTCCCAACGCATATGTGAGAAGCACGCTTGGTTACGCGCGATCACTGTGGATATTTGCAAACCATACATAAACGAATAATTTAACAGTAGCACAAACGTGAAGTTTCTTGCAAGAAGTACGTGGTCAAAGATGAAACGACTGTAGTTTATGGAACTTTCACGCACGCAACAGAGAAATATGTAGTTCGCTTATTTCACCGATTCAGTCTCAAAAAATGGGATGTTACACTAATTCACTGTTTACACTTGGATAACAAAAATTAGATCTTGGTGACAGTGCTTCAAGAATACTTTTGTTCAACTTCAAGGAGGAGAAGGTGTGAATGTACCACTCAGGGTTATCCGGAAATCTGGCGCACAGTTTCGCAGGGTTCAACTGATTAGACAGGTCAGCCACTCTGATGTTCAGTCACCTAGTTGCAATATTGTTAGCATACATCTTGAAATCTGCACGATCGTATTCCGACAACTCATCCAACGCGCCTTCACGCTGGGCTAGCCTCCGCCCCACCTTTCGCACATTTTCCACCATGGTGTCCCACTCGCTGTTAACATGACGACCAAGTGCAACGGCTGTTGGGGGGGGGCTGCGAAGTGCAAATCCAAATGTTCCGCTTACTTACGAACACTCGTGATTAGGTTACTATCGGAGAACCTGAAGCTAACCACTTCTCCTACCAAGCACTGCTGGCTTAGCCCGCAAATGCACGCAGTACTGCTGCAGATTTTCTCTGGCACACCCAGACAGTGTTAGATTTTAGGCGGCTCAGGCGTTCTTCTACTGTTTAGCAGTGAGATCTCATTCACGAAGCTGGAGTAAAATTCCCTGACGGTCATTCATTTTTTCAAATTAGCCAAGCACTTTTTTCCTCTTGTGTCTAATCTGTTCTGACTCTCTGTAAACGGGGTTTATCCTGTGGGCGAC
This sequence comes from Paragonimus westermani, assembly GCA_008508345.1. NCBI lineage: Eukaryota > Metazoa > Platyhelminthes > Trematoda > Plagiorchiida > Troglotrematidae > Paragonimus > Paragonimus westermani. The sequence goes on along the minus strand of QNGE01000963.1, from coordinate 11,161 downwards.
ATTTGGTCAGTGAAGTGTTTTTTTCTGAAAGACGATGCACATGTCACTTAACCAGCCCCAGCCTTCGTCTACGGTACGTGAGGGATGACTCCATTTCAGGGACTTCTCACTCGGAGTCAAACGGCCGATTTTAACTCTTTCGTAGCTGCGTGTTAACTTGTGCTGTGTCGACTTCCATCTGATGCTGAACTCAAAAGTGATATTCGCATCATAGCTTCTCTCGGTAGGAACACCCATGTCAAATGGATCAATTTGATTTTCATTTTTGTTGACAACTAACTCAAGCGATGAGGAGACCTGCTCAAATTCAAAACGCAAGTTGCATATCGCGTGATGAACAGCACGTACTCTTGGAGGAACCCTGGGAAATCTGCTCCAAATCTTCTTGCAGGACTTTACTCCTCCACTTAATCGATGCCAGGGACGCACAATTCCCAGAAGTGGCCACGTATGAACTCACAGTATTCCAGTCTGGATTGTGCGCATGGGTTTTAACGTTGTAATCGAGCAGCGGGAAAAAAGAGTGGATGCTTGGTGCAGCCCGTCATCTGTTTGGGAGGAACATATGCTCAGCGAAATTGGATGAATCCAAATAGAGTACACCCAGTACGCGCAATGGGATAACAGCCTTTATACTGCGGCTGTAGGGCTTTATTAAACCCTCTGGTATACGGCAACCGTGCGCAAAAATGTTGGACTTCTTGGATAAAAATTTCATCAGCCAATTTTGACACTAATTCTCCGATGACACTAAACTTTTCCGTTTATTATCTATATAATACCTAGGGTTGCCAGAAGGAAGTGTGGACAGTGTTTACGTCTTCAGAGACTAAGAATATTTTACCACGCTTGATAACGTCACATATATCGTTCATACATATAAGGAAGAGTAACGAACCCAGGACGATTCCATGAATCACCATATTGGCGACTGGTCGTGGCGTTGAGCGGTTACATCCTATTTTCACTGTCCGTATGAGGCATTCAAGGTATGAAGCAAGCCAGCTCTGGCATACCAAAAGGTGCCATTTTGACCAAATGACACTCATGAAACACAGGATCGGAAGCTTCTTCGCGGCCAACAGAATAATTGCAATTGCATCTCCTGAATCAGCAGATTTCTAAAATGATTTCAACAACATTTGTTGTGGAGCCCATGCCTGGAGTGATGTATGAGGTTTTGTCACAGTAATCGTTCAGCCATGTGACGTTTTATTGATCCTTTCCACGTTTTGGACTAAACTGAGGTGGGACTGATGGGATGAACAATGCCAAGGAGTCATCACAAGTCAATTTTCTAGCAGGAAGCAGAGGAACTTAGAAACCGGGTGTTATAAAGCATGAAAAGATTAAGCAAAAATCGAGGAATATCTTCTTGTCCATGTTTGAGGACGTCAAGGTGGATACCATCAGGACTAGGAAGATGAGTGTTCGATAGTAACTGACAGAATGCGTGTGCCCGCAGCATCAATAGAAACGTGGTTCGTAAACGTACTTCTGTTCACAGGGAGAGGTGGAGTCGATGTTTTCCGGAGTGCCAAAGGGAGAAGCAACGTATGAATTCAAAATCCTGTTGTGTTACGGCATAGTCAACAACATTTTTACCCTATAGGATTACTAATGAGATAATAATGCTCCTTCCGTCGTCCATGCTCCTCATTGACTGTATCAACTTCCGACTCTTCCCTCCGCCGTTAAGCACACGTTCTTCCTCAAGTTGGTGGGACATTTTGGCCTTATACTCTGCAGCACAAAACACATAGACTTACATAACAAGGGAGAAATCGTGTATTTATGAATAAATAAATAAATAATATATATTTCCCAACGCATGTGTGAGAAGCACGCTTGGTTACGCGCGATCACTGTGGATATTTGCAAACCATACATAAACGAATAATTTAACAGTAGCACAAACGTGAAGTTTCTTGCAAGAATTACGTAGTCAAAGAGGGAACGACTGCAGTTTATGGAACTTTCACGCACGCAACAGAGAAATAGGTAGTTCGCTCATTTCACCGATTCAGTCTCAAAAAATGGGATGTTACACTAATTCACTAATTGCAAGGTTGTATGATGAGCGATTTTTCAAATATTTCACGGTCACTCCGGGAGGGTGTCCAACCGCACCTTTGGACTTTTTTGATGTTAGGGAATAAAACTGGCGTACGGAAATTGTCAAGATAGATCGGCTTTGGCGAGG
>QNGE01000962.1:182137-204761 GCA_008508345.1 Paragonimus westermani | reverse complement strand
TTTGATCACAGCGTTCGCATTCAGATAGACTTTCCAGCCAGATGTCATGATTGTAATTTTTAACTGAACGTTGTTTGGCTGCATGAATAATCATACTATACATAACACACATTACATTGCGAGTTCGTTGGCTCACTCGCTGTGTTAATGCTACTATGTAGAAACTAGCTCTGGGTTTGAGCTACGTATACTTCGGATTATTATTTTTGCCCATTACCACGTGTCTTCAAGGACAGGAGAATGTTCACGAAGGTAGGACGGTTTTGGCGTCAGAGAGGCATCCACTTAAAGCTTAAAGATCGCCCACATGCACAGCGACGGTTTTGCCATTTTGACTACAAAACTTTGACGGTCAGGTTAGAAGTCAAGAGCCGTCTTAAGGTATATAGTCATTGTGGGTGTCACTTTGGACAGGACATTTATAAGCGACACATTCTGTTTGTCCGCGCGATTAATCGCATCGAAACTTCGCATGTGCTACCTCAATGTGGTTCGATGTCTCATGACATTTTCATCCTACAATCCGAAACGCAAAGTGACCTCGTGAAACAGACGTGTTCATTCATGATGCACCCGCCACGGTGGACCATCTCAATCATGCCGACACCGCAGGTGCCTGTACAATCCTCTCTCACCCCTTCCCCTCCACACATGCACAAATTACCTCACTCATGGTGGTACTGCCATTAGTCATGTTCACGGTCAAACCAAAAACCGCCAGGTCCTCCCGCATGTTAAAAGAATTAGAGGTTTGAGACACAGGACAACACAACAGCGTCGCGCCTGTACTGGAGGACACGAACTAAGTGGTACACAGTTGCACCGAGAGGATTTGGGCCCCGAGACTCGTACTGGCTCACACAACAAAGGAATTACGAGTCCACGATTACACTGACATCAACCCAGCTCTCTGAAAATCCCAACAAGTCTCTGCGTATTCAAGCAGTGATCTGCAACAATCATGTGTACAAAGCTAGCCGGATTTTGATAAGTTCAAACACTTGGTTATTTAGCTCATTATTCGTTTATATGTCACACTGCTAAGTGCGTGTTATATATATATATATATATATATATATGTTTTTATTGGCGTCATTATCTTTTGGTGATAAGTAACTCTCGCGCCAATATCGTCAATATTTGCTTTCGACCGTTCTCACTGGGTGGCACCAACGAGTAATCAACGATGTTGTTCGGAAACGGGTGCTTCGTTGTGGGTGCCAAGCGAGTTCTTCCGTTTACTCCTTAAGGTTACAAAGACTTAAATGATTACGCCATATACTACGGGTACCAGCTAGTTGTCTGCCACATCAAGCATCTTTTGCATATGCCACGGACAATCGGTGTAAGGTGAATAGATGACTTGACGTACAGAAGCAAAGCTGCAGTCATCATGGTGTACTTCGAGCCATATGAACCGTTCAGTAAGAAGTGTAACTGAAGCGTGTATGCTGCAGTAAGACAAATTGTGCAGTGCACCGAGCACTGTGCGACGAAAAGATGTGGGAACTACAGGGCGAGGCGTACTCTGCGAAGTGTCACAGAGGCTTGTTTCTTTCGAAGATGTCAGAGTTAGGGGTTGAGTTGTGAGAGAGCTCTTTTGATGAAGGTGCATGTTCGCAACATCAGCGGCTTGCGAGGCAGACATGGCTACTAGATCAATGTCAGTAGATGTGCTGAGGTCATGAATGCATGAACGAGTATCCGCGACAGTGTTTTCAGTACCTGAGACATGGCGTATATCATTTGTAAACTGATTCGCCCAACTTCCCCTGAGAATTGTCTACGGATAAAGTGTTTAACGAATAGATTAACGGTTTACGATCAGCGCAAACCGTAAGGGTCTTGTCTTTCACCGAATGGCGGAAGTGGCAGATCACCAAATAGATGGCTATCAACTCTCCACAAAACGTCCTGTACTGTGATTTCGCGGATTGTAAGGGTTCGTGGAAGAAAGTTAACGGCTACCATTGCCTACCGAGCTGCTTTCACTCGCTACCAACAGCGGTGTTAGAAGCGTCAGTTACAGCTAACAGCAGTGCGTTCGAGTAAGTCGACGACCCCATGCGTAAGCTCAACGAACGCAGTGCATGCAGGTCCCGTGAACCGGAATTCACGTTCATCCTAGCGGAGAAGGTCGATCATTAGCTGAATTATATGGGCACAACGGGGTACGAAACGTTTGCAGTAGTTGACCAGACGACTAAAACGAGGAAGTACTTTAAAGGACTTCGACCCGGAGTACTTAGGAATCGGTTTGACCTTAGCCGTTGGTAAAGCGATTCCGTTTTCTGATGTCTTGTGATCCACAAGCTTTACTGTGGTCTTGCCTAGTTCGCACTTGGTGTAGGGTGCGAAGGTGTGTACGATGTACTTCTGGCGAAGAACTAGCAACCAAAATATCATCCATTGTAACATCATGAATGAAACGTTGAAAAGTACGAGTTCAGTTGCTCAAACTGAATATCATTCGAAGAAATTCGAAAAGGTTGAAAGAAGTGATAATTGCGGTTTTGGGTATATGTTCGACTAACGAAATCTTGTAATAAGCACATACTAGATCTATCTCGCTGAAGATGGTTTTTTTCACATACGCAAGTATTTCAATCCTGTATTTGTGAGATTGGGTACTTATCAGGGACATTCGCTTTGTTTGGCCCGCGGTGATCACCACAGGTGAACCAATCGCTTAATTACTTAGGGACCAAATGCAACGGTTGGATCGATGGACTCTTCAGAGTGCGCATTATTCCGAGTTCGGATATTTTCCTGAATTCAGCCACAGACTCTGGCAATCACGAGATCCCCAGCCTGGGAGGCGAACCCGACCTACTGTGAGATGATACATTCAAGAAACCAATTAGTGGTTGAAGACGTCCCACTACATAATCAGCAAATTCCGCTGTCTTAGGGAGAGTTTGAGAACGATAAACGGAGACGATTGCATGCACTCCTTTTGGTAATCTTTTAAGCCACAGTTCCTGAGGGAGGGCTTGGTCCGTGTGCGAGCTACCGGTGGGTGGCTGCATCTCTGCTAGAAGGGCTGAGGCGTTTGTTGCGCACTTTTAAGTCGAGGAAAAGTCGTTGCAATCAGGTGGCTTAAGAGGGTGTGACCCAATCAACTGCCTTTTTCAAGTCTTCGTAATTTTGCTGTACGGGCTGGTTTATTATAACATCAGGAAGCGGCATGGTGACTTCACTCGGTAGCCTGGCTAACAACTGGCAGCATCTTGTTTGATCGAACAAAATTCCGTTGTTGAAAAATGTTGCCTCCAAGAAAAATAAACCAAAGACTAGAGTCTATTCGCAGAAACGGAGGAACCGCTAGAGTCATAGCACGGATGTAGGGGTTGCCAACTTGCTTAGATAACATTTCAGACACTCAGTAGTGGTCACATGGTTATCAGCTATCAAAGATTAACAAGGAAATCGAATTAAGAAAATATATAATGACTACATCTTGAACATATGCACGAAAAGAGGAAAACAACTGTTTACGCGAACAAGAAAAACAACAAATATACAAAGGAACGGAAGCACCAAGACGCAAGCGACGACTGTGGCGGAATGTTCGAGTTTTACAAGCTGATCAATAGTTGAAACAGTTTAGCAGAGTAATACCCAGTCAGTTCTAACTAACGAAAACTGATCGACAGTAAAAACTCCACACGTTGACCCGTGTGTACTGATATCGACCTTGGAAAATAGAGTGTATAGAGAAAACACATCAAGCTAGCGAGGCATGAAGAAAGCTATTTTGACCCCGGAGCAGATACTACGAACTAGTAGCTTGGTCAACACAAAAGCAGGCAAAAAACAAAATCAGCAAAAATACACAATGGAGTGCGAATATCAAAATAGATTTTTAGAAACGGTAACCAGCGCTTTCCTGGAACGTTGGGCGGCACAATTTGGCTGTCCAGCAGTAGTGACCACAGGTCGTGCACCACTTTGAAAGACATTCCGCAACCCTCTTAAATACGTTAGGATGCAAGCACGTTCGAATTATCATCCCGCAGCAAATGGGATGGTTTAGCATTTTCATTGTCAACCAGAGTCTCTCCTATTGTTAGGGAAAGCCATCATCAAAATAACCTAATCAGGTCATCGGTGAGGGCTGACGAAATCGTGCATCATAACAAGCTAATCGGGTCATCCGTGACGGCCGACGAAATCGTTCATTAACCAAACACTAGCGTGCAAATTTTTCCAGTTGAACCAACCAGGATGGGGCGTGAGTATTGTGCTAGCCCGATGAACCAATCAGAATGCAACGGCTACGGAACTGACCATACTGGGCCACCTAACCGCGAAGTGGCCTAAACCACTGGACATTGGTTCAACGTGTAGTTGGCTATATTTGGCGACTAACTCATGATATATATTGACATGCTTTTCATTCATTTGTCGAACGGTTGTCGGCATTACAGCGTGTTTTCTATGCAGTCGTGTTCTTCCTGACTCCGCGTTATTAGTCTGGGTGAAGCCGTACAGCAAGGGTCCGCGCATAGCATCCAAACCAAGATAGAACGTTTTAACAAGAAAGAGGCGCGTTACTTCACTTAGTGTGCATCCTAATCCTACATGGGAAGAAGCAGTCCTTTCAGGACTATGGAACACGATCAAGGAGAACTTTAACGCTACTGCAACCGAACTAGTTCTTAGTTGTACTCCTAGTATACCAGGTGAACTCGTCTCACCTGTAACTTCAGTACTGTACGATTACGGTAAAAATACAGCTGGTCTAGAGAACCACATGCGAAAGCTACGCCCGATGCAGCCTAGAGAGCAAACATCAGCTGTGCACGTGCACATAAATCTCAATTCTTTGTACAGACGCATGGCCTGGGTCAACCATTGCAACCTACAAACATCGCGCCCTGTCGTGTTCTCGCAAGAGATGTGAAAACTTTCATCGTTAGCCGCCAAGGCAAACGTGAAGTGATTTCTGTCGATAGGCTGAAGCCAGCATTTACGGAAGAACAATCAACCGCACGCCCTCTGTTGACAAGTGGCATTCCTCGTCTGCAACATCTGGTGGCAAAAAAAGGTCCGTCTCCAGAATACTATGCGATCATTGACACTCTCGCACCCCGGACGCCTGCTACCTCTGCTTCCCGATATGACGGTTTCGCTAGGGAGCTTCGCAAGCCCGTACATCTCACGGAATACGTCAACATCTTATTTTGTGAAATGGCGTTTATAACACAGCACACACGAAAAATCGTACTCATCGTTTTTTCCACCAGCTAACTCATGATACTCTGAGTTGTTGTATGTCTGGACTTAGCGATCTTTCGAAAAAAGTTTATTTGTCTACCTACCCATTGTTCTTTCAGTAATTGAGCAGTCCGAAATGTAAAAACGCTTGTATTTACTCTCAATTACGCCTTCCACAGTTATATGATGAATTACCAGATGCGCAAACCAGACGGCGTTGCTCGAGAGCAGGTATATTCGCATGCTAACTCTTTCTTGAGTCTATCACGCTTAGACAAAGTTACAAAAAAGACAGAAAGGCGAAGGCAACGACATTAAAAAGTTGCGGTATCTGCGAAGTCGTTGGCTGCGAAATTACTATTAGTCAACCGAATATGTTTCCGCCTATCGTGCAGCCAATTCAGCGTGGATTTCCTCATTTCCAGGCGATCTGAAACATGCTGAAGGGACAGACAATGAGCAGTTACATATTGTATAGCACTGGACAAACCAACCCCGTTCGATCTCGAGTTTCCAGGGTTCATGAGAAGAGACACGCGTCGAAGACTAAATGCTTTGAATACAACCAATCTACCAGCACAGCAAACATACTAGACCAACCCTTCCCTGCAATTTGACACTCTTCGTCCCATGTCGCTTTTCTTTGTCACCGTGATCAGCAAAAATACATGTTTCCCCAACTCCAGCTCCGGAGTAACAAAAGACTGTGATTCTTACTAGCTATCTGCAACAGATCTACCCGGTGGATATCCTATATATTTTCGATAACTAAGTTCTATTGTACATTTTCGGTGACTGTGGTTCTCACTTACACTTGTAACGGTTAGGCTACCACTTTGTAAAATCCACCCGGTGAAATAATGATGGTCAAACATAAGTCTGCTTATAAATTCGTTGCGGACAGGCCAAGCTTCTAAATCATCATAGAGCAAAACAAAACGTACACAAGCACTATATACCCTTCCTTTCAGCAACAACCGAACGTCCTTTCGATGCCACAGATGATGCAGGTTGGCGAAAACAACGCGTGCCTTCGCTATCTCTACTGATCTCCCATCAGCAATATTTCAATCCAACGAGATAGTGCTACCCAAGTGTGTGAAAGCGTCCACAGTCTCAAACGGATTGCCTGCAATAAAGAAGGTGGGGGTGGGAATTCCCCAATCTTGAGGCAGCACTCTGCACATTTCATACAAACCAAACCAGTCATTTGCCTTGTTCAGCTTGGTCTACATATCTTCGACAAACGGACTAGGTAAGACAATAATATCCGTATACTCCATGTCTGTCAACCTCGTGTCGAGAGGAAGCTCAACACTAAGCTCACTGGATTCCTCAAACACGTCTTCCAATATGTCGTCCTTAAAGGGACTGAACCGGGAGGAGAAGATCGGACACCTTTGGTGAACACCACGAGAAGTGATGGACGCAGGAGACAGTTGTCAACAGACCTTGCAGATTGGGCATACAGCAATCCGAACAGATTCACGTATTTCCCTGGTACCCATTGCGAAGAAGACAGGTCCGACGAACGATGCGAACAGAAACGAAAGCAATCTTTAGGCCTAAAAGCACCACGATCGTCGGCTACCGATAACAGTGCCGACGCTCCAAAATCCGTCGCAAAGTGAAAATGTAATCAGCGCACCCACAACCGGACCGGACTTCTACCTATTCTCCACGTACCTGACTTTCCTGGGGCTTAATAAGTCGACGTAAAATGAAGCTAATGAGTGACTTGAACGCAACAGACACTAGACTGATCTCTGTGATTGTCACATGGTTTTCGGGTCCCCTTTCCGAAAACGGGAATTACTACTGATAAGCACCAATCATGAGATACTTCTTCTGTTTCCCAAATCGTCCGGCGGAGTTTTGTGAGTTCTGGTATCAGTCTCTCCTCACCATCCTTGAGAAAAAGAGAGAGGAGGTCTGGTCCAGGAGCTTCCTTCAGACGGAAGACCGTCTGGAACGCAATACCCGACCATTCGGGTTTCGTCGTCTACATAGCCCGATTCAGGCTGGCCGAACCGCTCATCAGAATGTTCAGCCCGTTTGTCAATTCGGCGCGATTGACTGGTAATAGGTGAGCCGTCTCTTTCGTACACACACCAACGCAACGGCCAGTAAAATCATAGACCAGAGCAAAAGGTCCTATGCATTTTCCCACATAAAAGGGCTCGTTCCATCTCTTCCGATTGTTCGACCAAACAACACTCACGGTCTTTGCACAAGCTTCTAATCAGATTGCGTTCAAGTCCTCGGCGGTTGTCATCGTATTCACAGTCAGGTGGAATCGAGCGACGCTTGTTCACAGGGTTTGTCGACGTGACAGAAACTCGGTTCTGTCGCAGTTACACAGCCCCTTCGGAACATACTTCTTCACAGCATGTTTTCATGACTGCTGCGATTTGTTCCCAGTGTTGGCTAGGTTCACCCATCTGGTTCGAACTGCAGTTCGCCCGGTTTTGTACACAGACAGTGCAAACAACAGATTTGAATAGCTAATTATGATAACCCGAGGACACGTGAAAAGAAACAAAAATGAAGTCAGTATAGCCACTTAGATGAGTGTGACCAGAAACATTCGAATATAATTAGTGTACATTGAGGAATCGTAGGCTTGATCCGTTGAAATTGTCGCTTCATTCAGTCACTAATACGAGTGAGCTCGCTGGGTCGAAAATCAGCAGTCACATACCTAGGCTCGGTTCTGTCCGTTTTATTCATAGTGCAACTGACATCATGCGCATCACTTTTATACTCGGCGCCTCCCTTCCCCGAACCAGGTCTTGCCACAGATAGACCACACAGCTGTTAGTTACAGGGTGGGGAGGCTCCATTCAGAAATGTCGTTTTTACTGGAGCATTCGCGTAGACTCACATCACGTTTTAGTGCTTTATCATTCTGTTCTTACTTTACTAGGCAACGACTCCATCGACGACAAAGGTTGGTTGTTGACACACTGGCCATGCAGTCGGTGAAGCGTGAGTATCAGATCAAGGTAGGAAGCAAGCTTAGTAATCCTCATCCTGAAGATCGTAACAGCTGACAAGCTCGAATCTCACAGGTCAATCATGAAGTAAGTGCCGTGTAATGCGATAGAGTGGTTTGCGGGTTGAACAGACATTGGGTTTCAATGAAATCCCCGGAGTCGTTAGATGCCGGACGCTGTATTTCTTCTGGCAGTTCATATATATTCGTATGAAGCTGAGGCGTAGCCTGATTGTTGATCATGAGGTTTGGCCAACAGAGAAAGTTAGGGGAATGGGAAACGCTTTTGCTTCAAGAAACGCCGGCAGACCCTTCAAGATTATCAGCGCTACTGGTCCTAGGCGACCGTCTGTCAGTGAAGTTACCAACGAGGCGCATTGCATACCAACTTATAAGTCCAGAAGGTTAGGGCGCTGGGCGGAACACGTTGAAGATCAATCTAGCTGGCCTGCTGCTTCCACTAGGTTGCCACGACAAACTTGCTGTTGTGCTGTGGTCGGTAGATTTAGGACTACCCACTAAAACTGAAGTCCGTAGTTAAGGTCCGGCTCTCAAACGTAATAAGGCTGCTGGCCCAGATGGTCTCGTACCGGCACTTCTCAGTTGTTGTCGCCAGACAAAAGCCGCCGTAACTCTCGACCATAAAGATACGATCGAATCGGTGGATCGATTCACTCTTTTGGTCACTTAAACACATAGGTGTACCGGTCAAGTGTGCGAACATACTACCGGCGCTTTATTTCCGTACTTCAGCCTAGGTCGGGGTTTACGGTGAACTGTCTGACAGTTTCATCACCAGGAGCGGCGTGCGTCAAGGATGCCCATTTTCACCATTTTATTCAACTTCGTCACAGACGATACTCACGAGTTGCCGATGTGGACCTACTACCCGGTGGAAGGCAGATTGATTTGGTTAATCTGGAGGCATGCTGTTGCCGTTTGACAACTTCCGTGCAGAAAAAACAATCCTGGACCCTATTTTGCGTTCTGCTAAGCACTTCAGAATGCGCTATGTACCCTCAAAGTGATTTTGCGAGATTGTTGTGCTCACGCAGATTTAATGTCGAATAATGAAGTTACGGAGGTTGCTGGTCTGTATACTTGGGGAGCACCAACGGTGGCAGACATGGAGGCGTAGGCAACTAAATAGACGCCCGTAGCTTCACGGCTATGGCGGTACTCGCTAAATTGGGATACCTCTGGTGACAGAGGTGTCTCCCCGATGTTTAGGGATCGCATGAACAAGGCTGCAGGGAAACCTCACCGCTCTGGAAGGAAGACGTGAACCGTCTTCAGATGTTCGACCACCAATGTCTGAGTGTGATCGACGATATCCAGTGACACCAGCGAGTTGGCGACGAAGAGGCTAGGAAGCGGGAACTTAGTTGTGATTGTCAAACGAGTTCTTTTGTTCAATCCTTGACTTTGCAGAGTTGGATGATTAGGCTATTTTACTAGGAGTGCCAGCTTGTCGTCTGCTACATCGACCACCCTTTGCTGATGCTACGGCCGACTGATGTAAGAGGTTTGACTCGAGTAGATGATGACCTGGCATAGGGAAATGAAATTTCCCACCAAAAGTCCGGTCGTAGTTCGTCAAGTTTGTCTTTGCGGCTGGGGCCCACAAGACTCAGAGTTCGTGACGTGAACGACATCGTCGTCCAATCAGGTTGTCTGCGAAGTAGGTGCTGCGGCCGTGAGGAAGGTGCCTTACTGATAACGCCTAACTTTCACTTACAGCTCGGTTGTTTGTTTGCAAGGTGTAGGCAACCTGATCTTCCATGTTCGAATATAGACGTAGCTGTTGTTAGTATTGAAGTCCCCTCTCCTCCCCCTTGTTTCCTCTTCTACTGCACACGGTTTGATATTTCCTCATGGTTGCGTGGCATCTGAGAATCGGTGAGAACAACTGATGTGCTGCTATGAAGATGACTTGTAGGTTTGACGACTCCTGCAACCAAACTCACCTCTAAGTATTTCAGATCAACATCATGGCATTTTTCTGACGTGTGGTCAACGATTGCTAAATCGCTGATCATGGATCCGGTGATATCAGCGTGCTTCTAACTCCTCCAGTTTTCGTATACACCGGTTGTAACCTACTGTATCGTCATCCAAGTGTAGACTTGCGAATGAGCCGTGCAGCCCATTAGACACATTCAACCACCAGTTCTCTTGACAAGCCAAAACCATTGAATATATTCACTGAGACTTCCGAAGTAATTCATTTTCGGGTAACAGAATCAATGCTTCGTTCAATCAGTACCCTACGGAAGTCCTTTGATTTCCCTCTTCTGGATAAAACAAGAGCCGTGATCTCTCGCTAATTGGATGCTAGGTCCAGTAGCTTTCTTAATCGCATTTTAGGAAACTTCAAACTCTGGATACCTCAGATCCTGCCCACCACCGAAGAAGGAAGACTTACGCGACAAAAAGGGAACATACTGTAAGATATCCGCACCAAATGTAGTACGAATGAAGTTGAATAGTTTGGGCGTCGTGTTTAACATGTTATTGATATACAGATTGGGAATAACACAACGTTTCGATTTCGATTACAACACTCCTGAGGAAGGCCACCCGAGGTGGTTGAAACGTAGAGTATTACAACTTGCTCGAAACGTTGTGTTATTCTCAATCTGTATATCAAGGGAACATACTGTTAACTGTGTTCAGCTTAGTAATGATGACCATATTTACTGTTTACCAAACCATCGTCCGGACAGCATCCCATTTGAGGCCCTTTAGCAACAGAGATCATACCGTAGTCAGGCCATTCGGCCTCGAGGCGCATACGTCGGCATTCAAGTTCGAAGTGTTCATCGAAAAACGCACCTAACTGCTTGTTGTGCGTGCATATGGGTATGCAGTGAGCCTGGTCCGACCATTCGAATGGGAGATGAAACACCGCATTTTCAATGTAAGACGTTGTCTTATGACGCTCAGTCTTCGTAAACGGGGTGACCGTAACAATCGGCACACTTGTATGAATCAGTAAATCACTTGCGCAACTTTTTATGACATTGACCGATTCTCCTTTTGACGAGTTCATGCAGATCAGTTAGCCAACAGACCAACCTGCGTCGGAGTATCCTAATTATTGATAAATGGGGTTATAGTGGAAAGTTGGCTTTCGGGTAGTCCACGAACATGCGCCTACGGGTGTCCTCAAATTGAATTAACCTGGTGATTGTGCCAAGACGGTCGATGATTAGGCTCGACATTAAGAGTGGACCGTTACCAGTTCCCAAGCAAACAAGCTGCCAGCTGATGCATATACAGGGCCAGACAATGAGTATTCTTAGCAAAGTTGACTGCTAGTCTGAAAAGAAAGCCCACGCAGGCAATATTTCGACGGAGAAACAAATCTCAAGGAAGCCCACTGCTACATGGACACATCCCAGAAGTTCAGCACAGAAAAGAGGCCAATTAGAACAAGTATGCCACACTTACCAAATGCTCCAGAAACGCAGTAGTGATGTCGCGGCAAATTAAACTCTGCCAGATTGCTTGTGAACATCCTCCGTCCTAACCGTTAGAAATTTACCCACAATTATGTCGAAGAACTCTCTCCAAATCGCTTAAAAGCGAGAACATTGAATGCCGTTCACCCTAAATGGAGTTACGAGCAAAAGGCTCACCATTTATTAACAGCTGCACATTTTCACATCTTTTGAAAAGCGGTAGGAAACCGGATAAGACGAAAACGTCCAAACCACAGACGGACGCAGTTGCAACAGGCAACCCACTCCATCAACTGCCAACTCAACAGTCCGTCGGTTCGCACTTCGAAAATCTGCAAGTTCGCGATTGATAATCGAGGTAATTTAAAGGTTGATTATGTTAAACACTCCGAATGCAAGCAGAGCGTCTGGTACACCAAACAATATTCAGGTTGCTTTGTCTTCCTCTGCATTATACACCCAATTACTCACCAATCTGTCAGGCCCAATGGTAAGGTTCAAAGACAAAAACAGTGATAGTGTTCCATCCATCCACCGTTTGTCGATATCTGTACGCCCTTTTGGATATACAAAAATCCGGTCCCCTTGACCCCATGACTGAGCCACACACCATGAAGATATTCCGCCTTGACGCAAATTCATTGGTCGGGTTCCTTCTTTGCGACGAGAGCCACAAGTATTTTTCAAAGATGGCCCTAGTTGCGATAAACTCAGCTTTAGTGAACAACCGTTTTCAATTTATCGGCCTCATTGATACAGACCCAGGCGATGCCTGCTCGGGAAGACCAATGCACAAGAGAAAGCGCTTAAATGAGTTTTGTGCTCAAGCGAAACAGCAACAATCGCGAGCGAGAAAATACCACTCGTAAGTACTGTAAAATAGGACCATTAACATTACCACTGAGAAAGCGCTAAGAACAAATCAATCTCTAAGCCAGACGAATGAAACAGGTTTGTTTCAGATGCACATGATACGACTGTAGGTGTTGGACAGGATATCGCTTATGCTGAACGCAAACAGAAGCGCCTGAAATAGCTGTAATGTGTAGTCAGGACCGGAAGTTTGAAAAGCTGACTTTAGTCGAACTGTTCTAAATTTTTTATCTATACGGACGATGCTTGAAAACGGCTTAAATCTATCTACTCGCAAGTAAATTTCAATTAGCTCGGACCGAAAAGCATTCACATAGACCCAACGCAAAAGAAGAAAACAGAGAGGAAACAATGAACAAAAATTTAGCCAGCGTACACAGGAAAAATTGTCAGCAATTTGCCAACAGTTGCTACCATACGCCAAAAATTTATGCGGTGCTGACAAACACGTTCAATGTTTGATACATTGGCAGGCGCCAAGAACGCAGTGAGTTCAAAATGATCGGGTGTGTTTTAAATCATGTTAGATTCATGTCAATGAAACTAGTACGATGGGATAAAGCAAAATGACTGTTTCAGACTAGGTGGTCAGTCTTCGTTTTCGCGACGATTCTGAAGAGAAAAAGAAAACATCAATGTAAGCGTAGAGTATTAAAGCCGATCAAAATAATGAAATGATAGTTTAAAGGCTTTCATGGGTAAAATGAGAATGAGTAACCATCATTGTTCGGACCAAACACTGCACTGAGGATTGAATCTAAAGAACAAAGGGTTTACTGACCGCACGGGTGAGAATTCTTGACGCGGATGCAAAGCAAGCACAATCTGCAATCTATTCGAAATAAGACCACTAGATCACAAGTTAAGATGTGACAACCAATTGTTTTCGACTGCTGTTTCTCACGTGTCACGTTTGCGCAGTTTCATCCAACCGTTCGATCGATCGTGATCAGAATTACCTACCGCGATCTGTGATTCCATTGGAACTTTGGTCGAGCTTTGCAGCTTTTGTGGTCACATGTCGTCTGGAAGTTCCAGCCTCACACATACAACTTTGAACGCGTGGCGTTATCTTCAACTAAAATGTGGTCCAGTCTTATCAAACAATGCAGAATCTAATGATCGGCCGTGGTATCACACTGTAACAATATTATACAGATTTCGTATTGTTACAATGCGCCACTTGATTTAATAATGAACGAACTTTCAAATCATAAGTCTGCGTGCACACAAAAAACAAGAACTCTTTATCTGTGCAACATTACTGGGCGTATGTTAACCGAATCGTTTGCAATTATGACGACGTCGCAGTTTACAATTAATTGAGGTTTCAAAAGCGCAGACATACTGAATATAGGCATGCGGATTCAAAACCACAATCGTGTGGCCGAACTGAGAACTACAGCAAAACTTATTAGACAGGCAATCAGCTTCAGAAGACACATTGAGGAACTTGACATGGATTTCAAAAAAACCCAACTAGGACCCAGTTAGGGAAACTAAACTGATAGAGGCCACCAAAATGGCACGAAAATGAATGATTTCAAATCTTTAGTTAAATTTCAGAAATGAACGACGCCTACGACTTATTTGTTAGCCTGTGGTTTGACGTGGCACGGCAGCTAAACAAGAAGTCACGCAAATCAAATTGCTCATATAAACGACTAGTGAAGCCACAGTGTAAGAATTCATGAAACAGTGACCTACAGAAGATTCACATTGGAAATGTTTGAACGCTAATCGATGAAACTGGTGGTCGATAAATATCGGCACACGACAATAAAGCGGTTAAATATGTGATGTTTGTAAAAACGAGAAGAGTGCTTACTGTGGCCGAAAGCACATAGGTAAACCGGAACAGGTTAGGAATAACACAACGTTTCGAGCAAGTTGTAATACTCTACGTTTCAACCACCTCGGGTGTTGTCAGCACTCCTGAGGAAGGCCACCCGAGGTGGTTGAAACGTAGAGTATTACAACTTGCTCGTAACGTTGTGTTATTCCCAATCTGTTTATCAATAACATGTTAAACACGACGCCCAAACTGTTCAACGTCATTCGTACTAAATTTAGTGCAGATATCTTGTGAACGGGAACACTCTGTGAAAATCAAACCGAACAGTAACGGACAGTTGAACAGCCAGAAGGTAGAAAAACAGCACACACATACACAGAGTGAGAGAAGATGCACGGTTAAACTGTGGTAAAAATGCAACAGCGGGAACACACGAAGATTACGCAAAAATCACTTACTCGTTTGCTGTTCAGTATAATCAACAGATGACGGAATACCTCCACGAAATCAACGAACAGATCCAAAGTATGCCTGACAAAAGCAGACGACAGTATTGTTAACATGAAGACTGAAGAGTGCAAATGCACCAACAGGAAACAAATTAAGGTGTAAAGAATAACTAGATGAGAACAAAGAGGAATGTCAACGAACGATCATACGGAGCATGAGTAGCTATCCAGCGAAAGGAAGAACGTGGATGGTAATCACATCTGGAACCACGAGGAGTGATGACCAGAAATACCGGCTGAGTAACAAATCTCAGAGATTCCATAGAAGCCGACAATTGTGGCCATTCGTCGGGACTAGTTGTGTGATCTGTGATGGGTAAATACTTTGCGAAGGAAAAGGCTGTTTCTTACGGCCTGAGCATTATCTGCAGGTAGATGTGAATACACAACTCGTTCGGTATATACTCTTAAACTCCGGTTTCAGACAGCCATTCCGTTCTATCAGTTTCCATAACTGATCAATGTCACAGATGATGCGGAGAATCGAATTTTTTGATTGAGCAAGGATGGAAGCTTTTGATGACAGAACTAGATTTTGCAGCACATCAAGCGTTTAATGTAATGCCTACTAGCTTTTTAAGTGCAT
Organism: Paragonimus westermani; assembly: GCA_008508345.1. Classification (NCBI taxonomy): domain Eukaryota; kingdom Metazoa; phylum Platyhelminthes; class Trematoda; order Plagiorchiida; family Troglotrematidae; genus Paragonimus; species Paragonimus westermani. The sequence continues at coordinate 189,319 of QNGE01000962.1, read as the reverse complement.
CAATCAAAATGCTTTCTTTCTTGGACGCTTTCGCAAGTGTACCTGAATATGTCAGTCTAAAGCTGACTTGCCTGTTCAGCCTAAGAGCATGTTCGTGTCGTTCTGTGAAAAAACGTTTTTCGTCGTTGTTTTCTGGTTAACTAAAAATGACCGCGCGAAGTATATTCATCGCGCAATTTGTGTCTACCGATAACCAACCACAAGCCTGTTTATATTAGACTATTGCGAACGGCGATCGCGTTCATTGAATGTCGGTAGAAGTCCAACAAAATTGTTCTTTTCAAACGGTGTAAAACGAACGCTTAGATTTTCAATGAAAGATATGACTAACGGATAACAGTCGGCGGATGTTGACAGGAATGCAGCAGACAATGAATCACTGAATGATACAACAAACAATGGGTAAAAAATCTTACCAAATAAAGTCCGTATCACCAGCCTTACGCTTCTCGACAATCAGTTGTGTATCGAAAACGATGAAACCGCAAAAGACTGCAAGTCCAATGTACAATTCCGATTGATAAAGCGCCGAGGAACGCAAGAACAAGTTCATCAGGCTGAATGTAGCCAATACGCTCAACGCAGACATAAGAAGAGCTGTGGTAAGACAATAGACAAGAAGAACAAAAGCTAGTCAAACAAAACGTTTTTTATGATAGATGTTAAGCAGCATAACCATGTTACTGGCCAAGCCAAATACGACATTCCCAGGGATTTGAACGTAAGCCCAAAGGAAAAAGCTGCACCGTAAGTCCACGTCAACCATCATAAACAGACTGAAAACCCAATTCACACCGCAGGCGTCCTTTGTGAATGTCAACATGGTAGGGTCTAAGGGGGCACGAATAATCAGCAAGATCACTTTAAGAACCCAAACATACTTTGGTATGCTTTGCTTTTGAAGCATTTTTATTGCACTTAACGGACAACATTAGCTTGTAAAACCACTGTTGTTATTAGTACGAAATTCACTTCAACAGAATTGTAGAAGACATTATAGACCAATAGGTTATCACTGTACTCACATTGGGATGCACAGTACTTGACAACGTCTCGTTGAGATGATCTCCACCACTGCCAAAGTGGCTATACTTCCTGAACAAGTTGTCTATGCAGATATCTAGGTTCTCTGCAGTGGGAATGAAGCTCACTAGCAAACGTCACTGGTGGTTTTTTGCAGCTATCTAAGTGGTTCACAGAATTTCTCCAGGTGTACAGAAATGTGCCACAGGCAAGAATGCATACACACGTGTCAATTTGTTAAGTAACAAAAATAGCACGATTTTGGAATCAGAACGACGTGATCGATTGACCGGATTGTTAAATCAGCAAACATGTGGCTATTTCACGATCAACTTGGCTCGATTTAATACTGCTGTATTCAACTAGTCGACACGATGGACTAAGTGAATAATATCACATCAACCTGACGCTGAGTGGTAAGTGAGATCGATAAGCCGAAACTTCGAAATATTCTTATCTCGCCTGGCACACGTGCTTAAGTGTTGCACACTTCGCTAAACGATACTGCGTTTCAATTCCGACTAAAAGCACTTACCACCCAAAAACAAGTAGTAGCGTCTTCGAGTAAACAAAGCAGCGAGCGAAAATGAAACGAAAATCAGAGCAGCGCCGAGAAGAGCTGTTGGAATGGTATCCGGGTTGATAACAGAAACAACACGAAGAAGAGGACCGAATCCAAGGCCTGAGGTAGACGGAGAATACAAATGACAAAGAAGACACTATCACATAAATTGAATAAATACTGTGTCCGATGCCAATATACAAACGCGCAGTCAAAAGCTGTTAGATACGGTGACGTTAGATTTTGACGAATATTGACGGACGAGTGAGTGTCTCACTAACACTGAGTGGATCCCGTAGTTAGTTGAACTCTTTAAGCAAGTCGGTTAAGCAACCACCTCCGTTAGTGATATTCTGTGTTGGTCAGGGGGGACGAGAGACTGGGGCAGCTCGATAACGGTACGCAAGTCAGCCAAATGCAACAATGTTTTGACAAGTCCATGAACATTACAACCGCTTTGCATATTTTGAGGATACGTGATTGGTTATAATGTCACCTGCTTTCTTGCAATCTTGGTATTCTTAAACTTAAATCAGCAAAAAGTAGAAACACGATTTACAGATCACCATTATATAGATATGATTAGACCAAAAATAAAATACAAGAATGAGTGGGAAAAAATGCAATCGCTTATCGCTATTCGTAGTGCTCAACAAAACAGTCATCCTGTTTTTTGTCTTGCAGCTCGATGAGCAAAGTGCACGTGGAGACCGATGCTAACTGGGATAAACTGGGCTCAGCAATGAAAAAACAACCGCCGATCAGCGATACAAAGGTGCATTCAGCCACACCAACCGGCAAGCAACTTTGAGAACAAAAGATACCAGTTCACCAGCATGTGGTAATAAGTGGGAAGGATCACTAGACGATTACAAAGACCAAAAAGGGCTATGCAGCAAAAACAGCCCGTAGGGCGGAAAAACATTGCCGAAACGAGTTGAAGGGATTTTTCTAAGCCACTTTTGATACAACGGCAAGAACGCACCACCTGAAAGGTACACTGACACTGAGCACTCATTAATCATGCGACATACCTAAATTATCGGGAGCCGACGCCACTAAGCTTGCTGACTACTCAAATACGCCAGGAGTGGTCCTTGACAATAAATAAAAATGAGACAGAACTGGAGGGGTTCATCAAAAAACGTGCGGTGGCGCACCGTCACAGCGCAGTCTGCGGGATTGGTGGACACTTCATCATAGCGTATATATATATATATGTTTGCAATTTTCGTCACATGATTTTAGATTGAAGAACATTGTGTGATACTTCGCAGTCGACGCAATTCAACGCAGGAAGAGACACTGTCACATGGAGGCCTCTTTGTGCTTCTCAGCCACGGACACAATCAGATTATATAGCTGTCAGCTGCACGTGGCATCACTCTACTAAAGATTGTCGTGCATTTTAGAGTGACCAACTGAACGCGGACAACCCTGCCATGCGTGCACTTCACGTTTCGTCATTTGCCCAGAGGTAATGCACTCGTAAATGCAAGACACCCGAATGGCATTCGGCCGAGGACAACGTGAACAACTCTAACCCGAAAGTATTGGTGAACAACAAGCCCAGTTCGACTGGGGTGAAAGAAAATAACGAACACTACGGACAAATCGCAGCAGTCATGAAAACATGCTGTGAAGAAGTATGTTCCGAAGGGGCTGTGTAACTGCGACAGAACCGAGTTTCTGTCACGTCGACAAACCCTGTGAACAAGCGTCGCTCGATTCCACCTGACTGTGAATACGATGACAACCGCCGAGGACTTGAACGCAATCTGATTAGAAGCTTGTGCAAAGACCGTGAGTGTTGTTTGGTCGAACAATCGGAAGAGATGGAACGAGCCCTTTTATGTGGGAAAATGCATAGGACCTTTTGCTCTGGTCTATGATTTTACTGGCCGTTGCGTTGGTGTGTGTACGAAAGAGACGGCTCACCTATTACCAGTCAATCGCGCCGAATTGACAAACGGGCTGAACATTCTGATGAGCGGTTCGGCCAGCCTGAATCGGGCTATGTAGACGACGAAACCCGAATGGTCGGGTATTGCGTTCCAGACGGTCTTCCGTCTGAAGGAAGCTCCTGGACCAGACCTCCTCTCTCTTTTTCTCAAGGATGGTGAGGAGAGACTGATACCAGAACTCACAAAACTCCGCCGGACGATTTGGGAAACAGAAGAAGTATCTCATGATTGGTGCTTATCAGTAGTAATTCCCGTTTTCGGAAAGGGGACCCGAAAACCATGTGACAATCACAGAGATCAGTCTAGTGTCTGTTGCGTTCAAGTCACTCATTAGCTTCATTTTACGTCGACTTATTAAGCCCCAGGAAAGTCAGGTACGTGGAGAATAGGTAGAAGTCCGGTCCGGTTGTGGGTGCGCTGATTACATTTTCACTTTGCGACGGATTTTGGAGCGTCGGCACTGTTATCGGTAGCCGACGATCGTGGTGCTTTTAGGCCTAAAGATTGCTTTCGTTTCTGTTCGCATCGTTCGTCGGACCTGTCTTCTTCGCAATGGGTACCAGGGAAATACGTGAATCTGTTCGGATTGCTGTATGCCCAATCTGCAAGGTCTGTTGACAACTGTCTCCTGCGTCCATCACTTCTCGTGGTGTTCACCAAAGGTGTCCGATCTTCTCCTCCCGGTTCAGTCCCTTTAAGGACGACATATTGGAAGACGTGTTTGAGGAATCCAGTGAGCTTAGTGTTGAGCTTCCTCTCGACACGAGGTTGACAGACATGGAGTATACGGATATTATTGTCTTACCTAGTCCGTTTGTCGAAGATATGTAGACCAAGCTGAACAAGGCAAATGACTGGTTTGGTTTGTATGAAATGTGCAGAGTGCTGCCTCAAGATTGGGGAATTCCCACCCCCACCTTCTTTATTGCAGGCAATCCGTTTGAGACTGTGGACGCTTTCACACACTTGGGTAGCACTATCTCGTTGGATTGAAATATTGCTGATGGGAGATCAGTAGAGATAGCGAAGGCACGCGTTGTTTTCGCCAACCTGCATCATCTGTGGCATCGAAAGGACGTTCGGTTGTTGCTGAAAGGAAGGGTATATAGTGCTTGTGTACGTTTTGTTTTGCTCTATGATGATTTAGAAGCTTGGCCTGTCCGCAAAGAATTTATAAGCAGACTTATGTTTGACCATCATTACCTCAGCCGATTGGCCAACATCCGGTGGTCCGGTTGCAACACGGCCGTTCGCCGGTGCATAGTCGATAACGCTCGGGATGCGCTATCAATTGGTAAGATAATCGGGTTGCACAGCCTGCGATGGCTGGGCTACGTACCCAACATGCTAGCTGTGTTCGCCGTGCCGAACACTACATACCGAGACCACCAAGATTTTGGTAAAACAGGGCGGTGGTCAACCAACGACGTGGCCTCGAAAATGAAGGCTCTGACTGCAACGTGGGTGGGTGTCGCATGTCTGGTTACGATCCTAGTGATCACTCACATCGCCGGGTAGAAACACTTCCCGGGATGATGTGCCGCGATCAATGACATATTCGTATCCACACCACCTCCAGTTTTTCCGTCTAGTCTTCTTTTGTTATTATTACTCTACCTTTTCAGTAACGTTTCTTCTAAGATATATTCCACGTCATTGAGGTGAGCGGCGGTCGGAGCCACAGTACCTTGTAGTCAGGTCCACGGCTGTTACGATGATGACTATACCTTGAGAACAAACAGGGTTGCAAGTGAGCGCAGCGGCGGTTCGCCGGCGAGTACACTGAAAAGTCCAGATTAGTGATTTGTAATCGACACACCGAAAATGCCGACTGGATCACTTACTCTGCATACGGCACCACGTCCTGATGGTTGGGAGAAATCGCAAGGTGATCAGATGATGACGTGGTTATGCGTTATGAAAGCATAGACCTCCCTGTTAAGAAAGACTAGTGGATGGCGTGCGTTTGGTTAAGGAAGTGGTAACCGTCCACACTGCTCGGATGGAACCACTCTCGAACATGGTACTGTCGCGGTCAATGGCGAGTTTTCAACTCCAAGGTTAACTTCCCTCTATTTCCGTGAATATCCATCATTTGTCTTGCATAGCTTTATCTCAGTAATATTTGCGCTCGTTTATACCCTAACGCTATTGTGACGGTCTGCGGCAGCCCGAACCGTAGAGCCCACGGGTACATTTCAAAGCTAAAATTAATGATGAGAACGGTGGAGAACAGCAATAACGACGGTCGCCTCATTCATTGCCACCAGTAACATTGACGACGGTTTTTCGAAGTTCGCAAGTGATGCCTGACTACTATGCAGCCACGAAAAAACAATCCAACCACACCATTGAGATGTCGGGTCTGGGTCTCCTTAACTGCTTCTGATTAGATCTTAGCGGCCGGAAATTATCCAGTACAGATCTCATCCAATCTGTTCCATGGGCTGAGTATAGACAAACGAGGCTAACTAATCATTTTGGAATTGAAATTAACACTAGTTCTAATATATAAAAAAACTCTGGAAAATTCACTGACCAGTTACCTGTGCTAGCAGCAAACAGAAAGAATGCACAAAGACGGGCATTGATGGTTCCAACAGAATGTGGGGTGAAGTAGACATACATTGCCGAACCAACAGTTGTCACGAATGACAACAGCATCAGAGTTGTGACCATAGACTGAAAGTGAAAAGAATATAGACATGTGATACACATGAAATCACTAAGAGTTTATAGTACCATTCATGAAGAGGATAATAGTCATAAAATGTGCGACAGCACGGTAACAATGAAATTTTAACCAGGCTCGCTTTGTAAAGGTGCGAATAACCATATGAAACACCTGTTAAGAATTATTTGTTACAGAGTCAACACGTTACTAAAACTGTCATTAACAAATATAACACGTTGATACACATGAACATATTTCATCTCTGAGTCACGACTTAGCTATTGCGCTTCAGGACACAGTTAGTACTCGCGGTGGCGTACGGGACGGCGAAATAAAACGACAGTATGCGAAAATACGAAATAAAAAGGCACGAGGTAGCAACCTTAAAAAGGAACGTTGAATGTTCTCTTCGACAAACCATATCGCTTAGTTTTTGCATCGACGTTTGTGAAAAGTGGGTTAGGTCGAGTCAATTTCGTCACATGCAGTTCACAACTGTGAGATAACAGCAGTTGCGATAACACCAATGGACCATTTAAGGTAGCCTAAAGTGGTGGTCAAACCGATGTGTCCCGTTGATTCGTAGGAATATGCCAGGGTTTCGGTTTTACTATGTTCAACCTCATCAGATAGGCTGAAGAAAAGCATTGAGAGAAAAGACAGTTAAATTCATAAGGTTGTGAGTTGCACCAGTGATTAGATAGGAATAGGTACGGCTCAACACAGAGTATACAGGAAAACCATACAGTACTGTGTCCCCCTTCATCAACGTCACCAATAGTTGTTTTCAGTTATACTCGAGGGCACAATGATTTGCGTTGTCTTTGATCCTTATAACAGTCCATGAGGCTGTGGGGTAATAATACTAACAATAATAATAACCATGAGCTTGACCAAAGGTACTGTGGCTGGGGCCGCCGCTCACCTCAACAGTGACGTGGAATATCCTAGAAGGAAAC
>QNGE01000962.1:169165-180330 GCA_008508345.1 Paragonimus westermani | reverse complement strand
TGCTTGACCACCACGCGGTTTAACCCAATCGCTAGTGCCCTCAGTATATAATGCCCGGTACGGTAAACGCTCAGATGGCATACGGAACACGTGACCCAACCATCGCAAGCTGTGCAACGTAACTACTTGACCAATTGATCGCGCATCCCGAACGTCCGGGAATACGCGCCGGCGAACGGCCGCATTGCTCACGCGATCAACCCACTTAATGTGGGCCAAGTGGCGGAGACAACGATGGTCGAACACAGCAAGCCTGTTGATATCTTGCTTGTGAACAGGCCACGTTTCCGAACCATACAGCAAAATGGAACGCACACAAGCATTATAGACCATTCCTTTCAGCGACAACCGAACATCTTTTCGACACCACAGATGACGCAGTTTTGAAAAGGCAACTCGTGCCTTTGCTATCCTCGCTGATACCTCATCAGCAATATTACAGGCTGACGAGATAGTGCTACCCAAGTACGTGAAACTGTCCACAGTCTCAAGCGGATTACCTGCAATGAAGAAAGTAGGGGTGGAAGTGCTCTAGTCCTGAAGCGGCACTTTGAAGGTGCGAAGCGCATTCCATACAAACCAGCCCGGTCACTCACCTTGTTCAGCATGGTCTGCATGTTTTCGGTGGAAGAGCAGAGGCTTCTATAGCCCATGAACACTGAGCAGTGCATGTTGCAGCAGACGATCCGCCGACACGTAGTGCAAACAACAGACTATACATATTCACTACCTGGGTTATCGGTTGCGAACTTGCGTCGACCGACTGTTGCTCATAAAGTCAGCCCGTCTGGCACAAGCTAACCGAGGGAGATAATGGCAGTCCAGGTGAGTTAGCCACATGAATGGGTCAAGTACCTGACCTCTGGACCAAGAATGAGCGTACAAATGCACCGTACACTCTGCCTTTAGTTAACAAACGAACTTCTTTGTGACCCCACGAGTGACGGAGATGGGAGAATGCACGTCCTTTTGTGGTCCTAGTGGACACCTCGTCAGCAATAGCACAGACTGAGACGATACTACTCAGAAAAGTAAAACAGTCGACAGTTTCCAGTGGCCTGTCTGCAACAACAACAGACAGGATCAGTGCCAACCTAACCTTGTAACACTTTACAATCTGGAGGCACGAAGTGCGCACCATACAGACCAGCCACATCAATTAACCGACTCAGTATGGTCTGCATGTGCGCTGCAGTACTAAGTCATCCAATTTCGTTTGCATACTTAATGATAATCAGATCATCATCTGGTTCCTCCTTTCACTGTTTAACGGTTGAATGTGACCACCTACGTACTATTTCAGTGTAGTCGAAAAATTCATCACTCTTAAAAGCTTGACGTAGCGGATAATATACCTACTGCACACAGCAGTAACCACAATGAGACGTCAATGTTTTATTCACTGCCCCCCAGTGCCGAGTTAGCCCCTCACCACTAACTGAATCACCGCGTTGACTGCTTTAGAGTAAGGTCCAAAAAAACTTTGCATTCACTTGTCAACCAAATCAGGCTCCGGGGGAGATGAAATATGAAACATGTGCAAGACGCTGGACCGGCGCAGTACTGGACGGTGGGAACGCCGCACCACACTGGCTTCCACGAAACCGAGTCGCTTTGGTGCTGATGTCACAGCCTCTAGCGAGGTAGTGTTTGCCGACCAAAATCAGCCCCGAGAAGCAGGTGTCTGTTAAGCCCTTGTCTGAATCGATCAGTCGTCAGGCGCTCAGGATCAAGGTCTTCGTTTCACAGCAGCTAATCGCATCTGATAATAGGTGACGAACGAACCTCGTGGTAACGGCCCCCGTGTCATATTCATCCGTCTGCGGTAAGGTAAGTCCGTTACATTTCTTAGTGTATATAGCCCAACTAAATGTCAAATCAGTAATCGAAATACCGCTCGACATCATCATCATAGACAGCAATACATCAGTGGTTCACATTAATGCTTAACTGCCACACAACCATGAAGNCAAAGCGCATTCCGAAGTATTTAGCAGAACGCGAAATAGCGTCTAACATTACTTGTGCCGATTGAAAGTTGTCAAACAGCAACACCTTGTCGTCAGCATAATCAAGATCGGTCGGTCTTTCACCAGGTAGGAGGTCCATGCCGACATCTTGCGAATGCCGCAGACAATCCTCCATTACCTCGTCTATGACGAAATTAAACAAAAATGGTGACAGCGGACAGCCTTGACGTACGCCGCTCATGGTGTTGAAACTGTCGGACAGTTCACCGTAAACCCTGACCTGAGCTGAGGTATGGGAATAGACTACCGACAGTATGTTCACGTACTTAGTCGGCACACCTCTGCGTTTGAGAGACTCTAAAAGTGTAGATCGATCCACTGAATCGAACACACCTTTATAGTCGAGAAGAACAACGATTGTTGGCGGGCGGTATACATGACGCTGCTCCAGAATGTGGAGGATCGTTCGGTCGCTTGTTTCAGGTGGCACCAACGGGTAAACAACGATGAGATTTGAAAGCGGGCGTTTGACAGTGAGCAACAGTTTAATTGCCCGAACACCCAACATATACAGGCAAACGTCCACCACACCGGGCACCTGATGGTGATGCCGCGGCCGACTGGTGCAAAACGCGAGACGAACAAATGACGACTCGGCACGGATAAACAAACCACGAGACCAGCAGCTAGTAGTCTGTTTTGAATCCTAGGCTGAGGTTCTCGCGATCCAAAACTCGTAGCCGCAGACGTCAGGAGATAGTAGCCAATGGAACTGATCATGTTGAGCGAAGCGAACCGTTAGGCTGGCTTATATGGAACGCGCTTCGCACCACCAAAGTACTGCCTAAAAAGGGTTGTTCACACTTCTGTAGCAATCAGCTTAACCGTGGGCAGTTTTCATGTAGCACCATCGCGTCACGCTGTAATAATATTGAAGATATCAACGAGAATACCTGATGCGCATGCTGCCTTTGCCAACTGGCACCACTTGTAGTTGTCGAAAGGAAGGGCACATGCTTGTGCACATTCTGGTCTGCTTGATGATTTAAGAACGTGGTCTGTCAGTGACCAGGATGGCAAGAGACCATCACCACTTCTGCTAATCAGCTTACATACAGTGAGGACACATGAGCGATTGGCCACCTTGTCAAGCTGCACAATCTAGGAAGGTTGGGTCATGTACTTACCAGGCCCTAGGAATGTCTACCAAATATCTGTTGAAATCACTATCAGTTGGATGACCGCGCAGTTGTCAAGCACCGACGTGACCACAGAGCATGAAGATTTCGACTAGTCTGTTAGGCAGAGTGGGAAGAGGTCACCTTCTCTGTTAGGGACCTCATGATCATTCATATCGCTGACTGGAAGCGTTGCATGAGGTGGCAACACGTCACATCCATTTACTACATTTCTAGCTTTTCGCTTGGCGCCGTTCTACCCTTTTCGGCGATTTTTTCCGAATTTAGGTTATTTCACGTCACTGTTGAGATGGGCAGCGGTTTATGCCACAAAACCGTTTGGTCAGGCTTACTGTAGTAAAAAAAACTCGTCCAACAAAACACAATCCTTACTGTCTAAGATGCTCGTTCCAAGCCACACGCAAGCTTGCGTTTATGAGCCAAAATTCCAGTAGACAACACACCCGCGGTTTCTACCCACGCGTTGTGCGCACTTCTGCCCGGTTTGCGTGTGACTGGCACCTTCTATCGGTTTCTTTTGCCTTCCATTCCTCGTCCGTTCGTCCGATCTCGCTGGGAGATGGCTCGTCCCGTCGCCGGTGTTGTCAGCAATTCACTCGCTGTGGGCCCTGGATATCTCATCGCGACACTGAGGCATCCCATTGAGTGTTGGAATGCTCGCGCTCACCACACTCGTCCTGTCCTTAAGAAACTTGCCGCGACCATACCAGAGTGCATTGATCTATCGCCCACGAGGACCTCGGTGAATCTGAAAGCTCGTATTATTACGGTTTGTGATGGTAAACGGTCCGTTCCATCGTCTTTTAAATTTGTCGGCGCCGGGGTAGGATGTTTCTGATCGGCCGTAGTCTCTTACTTTCACTTGGTCTTCGACCTTGGTAGGGCCACTTATCTGTTGCGCCGCACATCGTACTTTGTTCACTTTTGACGCCGTTTCTGTTGTCCGCTCAAGCACACGGTGTTCCAAGGTTCGTCACCTTTGCGGTGATAACTGTCTCTCTGTCTCCGGATACACAGACATCCAAGCGAATCCTTGACCCCCACACGTATGTCAGCTCAAATGGTGTTGTGTGCTTCGTCGTGCGGTATCCAAACAATACGTATGGTGATTTTCCTTCCCAGATATTGCCTCTACTGTTCACACATTCCTTCATTGTAAGAGTGAACCGCTCCGTCAATCCGTTCGTCTGTGAATAGTACGGCGACGTTCTCAGGCGTTGAATCCTCCAAGTCTTCAACATCTGAAACTGCCCCCCCTTCAAAACGCGGGCCCTGGTTCGTGATGACCCTGTGCAGTACTCCGAGGCGAGCCAGGACATTGCTCATGAAAGCATGTTCAACCGTTCCGCTCGTTTGATCTGCCATGAGAATGGCTTTCATCCCATCGTGTGAAATGGTCGATCATCACAACTACGTGGCGATTCTCATGTGGACTTGTTAAAAGCGGACCAAAAATGTCTATGCTCCAGTTGTATGGGGCTTGCTCTGCTACGATGGATTGCATCGAGGGCGTTGTCCACATTGTCCCTCGGTTCTGTTGACAGTTGGGGCACGCCCGAACGAAATCAATTACATTTTTCTGCATCGTGGTCTAAAATACTCTCGCCGCAGTAGATCCGACAGGCGTTCTCGGCTCACTTGAACACTTGCATGTGCCGGTTGAACCACGCGTTCACTCTGGCCCACTGGAATAAATGGCCGTCTTCGAGGTCACAGTCTGTTCTGCACATCCACATCGACGAGTTGGCCGTTCTGCAGGTGTAACCGGCCTCAGATGCATACCAGATCATTCAGTTCCGACGTGAATGTCCAGGATTTGGTTGCTGCCAGTAGATATTCACATATTTCGGGTGCTTGAGAGTCTTGCTGTTGACTGACCAAGATCTCTTCATCGACAACTAGTACTGCGTTCACGAGTATGGCTTTAGTCGGCAGCTCATTTTCCCTTATTGATCGCAACAGTGCGTCAGATGCCTCGTTGTTTGTCATTCACATGTTCGATGGTGAAGGTGAACTCTCGCAATCGAAGTGACCAGCGCGCCAATCGTCCGTGCGGATCCTTCGCCGTCCTCAACCAGATCAGGGGTTTGTGGTTTATCTCGAAATGAAAGGTGGGCACTATCAGATAGGCCCTCCACTTCTCCAGCGCCTAGACGATAGCTAGGCATTCCTTCTCCTTGGTGGAATACTTTGTCTGATTCTGTCAGTACTCGGCGGACATACTCAACTGTCTCCCCACGGCTATGAAAGAACTGCCTCGATTAAGATATCAGTCGCATTTACTGACACAATGAAGGGTTCATTCAATATAAGAATCGTCAGGCATCGTCGAATGATGACAGCCTCCTGTTTGAGCCCGTTGAACGCCACCTCCAAATCCTCAGTCCATACAGATTTTCTGTCTTTCATTAGCAGCAGGAAGAGTGGATATACTTTCTGAGAGAACCTCGGCGTAAATTTTGAATCGTAACCGACCATTCCGAGGAAACGTCTCAATTACCGCTTCGAAGCTCTTGATGACCGTCAACTTCTCTGTGAACGGTTGGATTTTTCTGCAGACGACTGAGCTGCGGCCTACTTGGCGCTCCTTGCTACTCAATTTTAGGACGGCCGTGTAGATTCGTTGGAACAGTGCTCGAAGTCTGTGTGTTCCGACACCGTATTGAAGAATATAACACGGTCGTCTCCATATACGGTTACTTTTTTCTGATTATCTAGAATGTGAAGCAAGACACATCTGAAGATGGCTGGAGCGCTGCACAGACCGAAGGGCATTCTAAGAAACGCGTGTTGCTTTCTTTCTCTGCCATTAGTAGCTGTCAATAACCGGAATGTAGGCCTATGAGGGACAGTATTTTAGCTTCATGCAGGTGTGCAAACATCTCCATTTTGGGTATCCAGAACACGTCTTTTGAGGTCACTCGGTTCAGCTATTTAAAATCGACAGAAAATCGGTAGGTTCCATCCGCTGTCCAAATCAACACGACAGGCGGCGAAAATGGACTGCTTGTTCGTTGAATTATTCCTTTCTCCAACATCTCCTTTAGCTGCCTTTCCACTTATGGAACCAATTTAAATGGTATTCTTCGGTACACTGGTCTGCATTCAGCACCCGGATGTGAGTTTATCGAGTGTTCCGTCTATGTATAGAATCTTTAATGATCATCCGAATTGATAAGTAAGCCAGCAAACTCATTAACACATTGCCTGATAGCTGCGAACGGGCATTCTAGCAGAGATTTCTCAAAGACGCTGATCATTCGGCACCGATTCTTGGTCTCTGCAATGGAACTTCATATCACCATCAACACAACTCGTTCCTCTCCAGATTTACGTTCGCCTTCAGTCGACTTAGCAGATCGGCGCCTATTATCGTCTCTCACACTGTCAATCACTAACAATGTGTGGCGTAGCCTGACATCATCTACTTGGATTTTCGCGTTCTGAGTCCCCAGTGTCTTTAACGTCGTCTCTCCGACCGTAACCATACACCAGTTAACGAACTTAGTGGACAATCCTTGCACTTTGTTTGTGATTGACGCCCCCGCCCCAAGCAGAACTCTTATCCGTGGAACGCCGTTACAACCTTCTACAAATGAATGAACATTGGAAACGTCTGTTAGGGCAATAGCGGACAATGTAACCCAACCTGTTACAAACAGCAATTACGGCGAGGTTGCTCAAGTGCCCGTCTAACTTGTCGTCCTCTTGGTTCCATGTTCGTTTTCAAACCTTCCACTGCCTCCGTCAGCTGCGCCACTTTCTCCTCGAGTTCCCTGGCTTCTAGCCATTCGACTTGCATCCGTACGAGTAGGTGCTGTGTAATTTTGACAAGCCGTTCGATGTTCGTGATCCCACAAGATTCGTCCATCCGAACGCTCGCCTGTAACCTCGGTGGCAAAATTTATATAAACCGCTCCATTGCCAATCTATCCTTTGTTTTCTCCCCTGCTTCCGGTAAGCCCAACGTCGACTGTCGTGATAAGTTCTGATAGTAAACTGGGGGGTCTTGAGTGTTGCAAAATATGGTGACCAATTACTCACTATCGGTCTCGAATAAGTGCTTAAGGCATAGACAGCTTTTGCCCGTCCAATGAGCAGTGCTTCTAATGTCGTCAAAAGTTGAGGTTCGCTTTTCCATTCACCACAAGCCGCAATTGCCTCAAATTCCGATAACAACTCTTCCACGTCTCCATCACAAAATTAGTTTGGCTACGGCAGCTTTATTGCGTTGTGTTCAGGGGACGACACCAATGTAGCGAAAAGGCGGTCAGTAAAGCACAATATTTACTGTCCAACTCGCTGGTTGCCAAACCACGCCACGGTCGCGTTTGTGAACGGGATTTCTGGCCCACGTCTCCGGTTTCCGTTCAAACGTTGTGTGCACTTCTGCCCGGTTTGCGTGTGGCTGGCGCCTCCTATTGGTTTTTTCCACCATCCACTCCTCGTCCGATCTCGTTGAGCGATGGCTCGTCTAATCGATCGTGTTGTTCGCAATCTATTCACTATGGGCTTTAACCGTATTCTACGATCATGTTGAGATGTTCTCACGAGTGTTGGAATAATGGCGCGGATCTGGTAATCCATTTGGCCTGTCATGTCTCGTCCGTTGGTCTGATCTAACTGAGCGATGGCTCAACCCGTCGCGCTGAGGTATTCTGCTGAGAGTCGGAATACTCGCATTGCCGGTTTGGTAATCCACTAAAATATGACTGCACTTTCACCAGCTTTAGCATCAGGGTAATACATACTGCAATAGCACATTCGCTTGACATCGATTCATGTTTGTGCGCCTCTAATCGGTTCGCTGACAGAAGAGGCTATTCACGACGGCTATATAGCGACAATGATACGAATTCCAGAGCACCGGGAAAGACATTGAAGTGTTGCTCCGAATCTTGAATGAAAACAAAATCATAAGAGCTTTTCTCACTCGTGGTTGACTGGTTCTTCAATCCACCATAGACAAGCCGTCGCAGGGACGCATGAGAAAGAACCATCTGATCGATAAAAAGGACCCCGTTGGTGACGCTACAACAACTTGCCTTCGATAAAGCTCTTCTTCTTGAGCGGAGTCTTAACGATAGACCCTTAATCAGACAGGATGACCTTGATGACTAACATGTTCTCACGTGGGCAAACTATTCATGTTTAAAGGTAATTCACTTATCCGAACTTAAAAGGTCGTGAACGAAAATCGTCTTAACCGAAGATGGCGATAAACCACTTAGCCTAAATGTGTTCCGGTGAAAGTGGATACGGTTCTATGTCTACTTTGCAGACGACGCAGCCTTGGTCAGCAGTGAAGCTTAACCATTCAAAAGACGATCCTGTATTATTTGTATGTGAGTATACTCAGAAACCGTTGGTCGAAAGCACTTGTCACAGAAGGCGGAAACGGCCCGGTGACGGACGCTACCACACGAACAGCTAACAGAACCACTTGAAAAAACGTCCAACCTATGAGCAAGCTTGAAGATGAGTTTCTACTGGAGTACGTTGAGTAGTGAACCGAGTTTTTTGCCTTGCGACACCCGTACCCCCAACACACTGGATGAGCTGAGTTGGCTACAGTATTTTACCATCATTTGATGCTGTGTCCGTGGACTATTTCCTTCGTGCTAATTACCTAGAATATACCTTTATTCCTATTCGCGGTCGCACTTGCTTGGAACTGTTCATTACGGGGTCACCACGACCTGACAAGGATAGCCCTTGACTTTGACAGACCTCGGGTGCTCATCATCAACATTATCATAGACAGCAATACATCAGTGGATTTGAAATCAAGAGAGAAAAAACCTGTATGGGAAGGACGAAGAAAGAAGGGGACCTAAATATTAAAAATAGCCACATCCATATTCAAACATTCAACATCAAGGTTCCTACACCTTGCAAACAAACAACCGAGCTGTAAGTGAAAGAAAGGCGTCATCAGCAAGACAGCTTCCTTAAGGTTTTCACTGCCCCGCGTCAGTGAATGCACTCACTTCACAGACACTTTGAACGCTTTTCGATCCCCAATTTCCCGAAAGATACGACGAAAACTTTCATCACTAAAAGATGAGCACATTTTGTTCACTAGAATAAATGTGTTGGTGGTGATAACGAAGTCATCATGTGCTAGATAACTCGCAGTTATCTTGACGAACTAGATCACCTCATTGGCATGAGTGCTTAAAATAGTGCACCGAGCCGTGCACGAACTTGAGTAGGCCCTTAGCATCAGGCGATCAATAATCCCAAATGTAACTACAGGGTTTCGATCAAGCAAACACGTAGGTATTTGAAATGAGCGGACAGTCTCGTTGTTCTGAAGAACTGGCTTTACTGCTCAGCAAGTCAGTCACAAGTTGCCAGCGTACACTGAGAAACAGGAGAATGGCGACTTGTATAACTGAAGTAGTACTGAGCAGCCGGATTCGACCCTCTAGGAGTTCCAGCGAATCCCAACGCATTTCCGCCTGTTATGTACTCTTAAGGAAGTACCGTCAATTCTGAAAAGCATATAGATTCCCTGTTGGCATCGGTCCGATATCACGTTCAAGAAGCCACTCAGAATTGACTGAATCGAGCCACCGCTGATGGATGTTTACGGGGAGATGTGAAAACTAGGTTACTAAGTTGCACGACTCAGTTCCCATCACACGAGTAGTGAGAAACGATGACTTTGTACTTGATCTGGATAGGGACACCGCAGCACGATCAGGGTTTGTGGTTGTCACGACGATGAGTTCTCAAGTTATGTATCCGATGAACGCTGATTCCTTTTTTACGAACGTTCCGCTTCGTGAAAGTCGAACTTTTATTTTATTTCTAACCAAAACTGTAATATACGCATTCCACTTGAGTACCTCAAGGACCTCGTCTTAATGTGTGCAGAAAGAAGCAGGTTTAAGTTTGAAGGACGTCATTACAAATAAATTGACGGAGTGGCTATAGGTACTCCATTAGGTCCATCAGTAGCCGACACATTGGGAATGATGAAACGTCTGGTCTCAGGTAGTACTGTCGGCCTTATAGTACAACTAATGTTGGTAATATTTTGACTTACGGATACTGATCACTTTGACCTATTGTCTAACCTTCTTGACTATTCACCCGAACCTATTCTTGCCTCACGAAACCAAATCATCAGTTTAGCTTCCTTAGATATAATCATTACCAGGCGTGATGATGTGATATTACATTGATCGGTCCATCGCGGAGCAACAAGGGGCGGATATCTTCAGTTCATCAGGTTGTCCCGAGAGCATACAAGTGGGGTTTGGCCAAAATCCTATTTAACAGGGTCAGGCGTATTTGCATGCCTGATAAGCCGCACATGGAGCAGGAGGTGCTAAGAAAAACATTACTGGTAAGTGGATTACCAGCGAAGTTCACGGACATAAGCAGCATGAGTAAATGCAATCGGTTGGTTCACACAGCTTAAAAGAACATATTTTTGTTCCTGAAATTCATAGAGGATCATCTGGCAAACACCAGGCACGAATTAAATTCGGATCTATCCCGAAAGTACGCGGCTGTTTAGTTACTTTCGGCTCGCACCACCAAAGGAGAAGTTCTACACAATCGGAAACCCAGCCGTTTAACTACTATGTCTCTCACGTTGTCTGTCAGTTCACTTGCAGTGGTAGCGACGTTTAGATAAGCAGAACAGAACGATAGCTATTTTAGTGAGTGGCAGCACATCCCGAACTCTTTAGAACCCGTAATATAGTAATCTCAAACCGGTGAATCTGTTGCCCACAGGGTTGCTTCAATCAATTTTGCAGTGGTGTTGATGACGTTATACGTGGTGATTGTGCGCATCACTCTATTTCTGTCATCCCGACCTATACTGCTACCTTGACGTGGTGGTCGGGCTTGTGTACTGTTTTGATCCGGCGGGCTATGCTGACTAGGACTCCGGTCCTTCCAGGTGCAACCTTGTCAGACAGGCCAAAGGGGAGCAGTCAGACGAAAAGCAGTTACACTCATAGGATTGTATGTCGCA
>QNGE01000962.1:108293-165865 GCA_008508345.1 Paragonimus westermani | reverse complement strand
CATTTCTAGTTCTTCCATTTAGTCTTCTTCAATCTTTTTTGTCCTTCGTAGTACTCTTTCCTTTTAGGATATTCCACGTCACTGTTGAGGTGAGCGGCGGCCCGAGCCACAGTACCTTTTGGTCAGGCTCATGGCTGTTTTTGTTGTTGTTGTTCTGTCATACATAACCTGGACGTTTTGCATTTGCACATGATAAGCATAAGCGAAACGTTGACATCGCGATGTCTTTCTGATGTCTGCTGACTCACAAGACAAACTATGCATAACCGCCCCTGGAGGTTAGATCAAACGGAAACTAAGCGGATAAATAATCCACTGTCAGTTCTTTAGAGGGAACAGAACGGACATCTACTGAAGTTAGTTGTGTTTGTATGGTTGTAGTTTCAGTAAATTGTTCTAAAACAATGAGGTTGTTTATGATGCTATAGACCTAAGTGTATACTGATCACGGCAATCTAGTAGTCCGTTCCACTGTTTAGGTAATGCACTGTATTCCGTTATATCCATATGTAGTTATGTTACACTTTCTTTTAAATAAAGAACTATGGGCTTTCCCAATAGTGTTATCAGACTATTTAAAGCTTGCTTTGAAGAGGACTACGTATGAAGTGCCAATTCATTTTTAACTGTCCCGAGTAGGTTTACCTAGGAACTGCTGAAGTATGTAATGGACCATGTGATTTGAAACTAGGTCACGTATAAAGATCAACGGAATGTTATTCACAAAGTCCACTAGTAGCGCTTACCTGTAGATAGGATGATAGCAAAAAGCCGTAAGCCGCTGCAGACGACAAAACGAGACCGATGGCAAGGGTGCTATATACGTTTTTGAGATGAACCTGAACGTGTTTATCCCTTAACACAGATAAAGCTGCTGATGACAAAAACTTACAAGTGTCCGAAAGAGAACAAGGAGTTCAGATTGTACTGCCTAAATTGCGATGTTGACCTCATGTTGATGACTAAAACTTCCACCTTCACAACAAACAGAAAAGCGTATAGTGACGAGTACAAAATGGTGTTGTTTAAAACAAACATGTTCATAAATATCTGACGATGAAAAAACCGGCATTTCATCCAGTGTTCACCGCATTTTGAGCTGGATGACCCTGTATGCAATCAAGGTTTTTACCCGCGTAACTCGAAATATTAAAAAATTCCCCACTCTCATTGTCTACCCACAATTTTGCGTCGTTGATACTCTTGTGATGATTCCACTGTTGTAGGCTACGTGCTACTAATCTCGCGGGATTACTGCTTTTTACCGCATTGTACACTTTCATTTGAGTCACTGAAAATGGGCCAAACTCGTACGAATTAACTCTGCTACGCGCATGTGATAGTTCTTCTTCCAACGCTTGGTAATCGGCAGCGAGCTGAAAATTTCATTGCTTGGTCAACTGTTAGCCCTAGTGCCTCACATCATACAGTTGGATTATAGTGATGACGCCAGGGTCACCGATTTTGCGGGCTCCTTTTCATATGAACGGGGAAACTCACGTCTGCGAGAATGTTGGTGGACCTGATTCGTCTGATCGCAGGGAATCTCTTAACCGGACAGTCAACTCTGATGGCGGAAGCAGTACGAAAGCGGGTTTCCATTGTTATGGGAGATGATACTATGGGTAGCCCAGAATCCGTTCTTGCGAAAATCGCTGTCATAGCCACCATCTGCCAATTGGGACGCAGCGCTCAGTGAATGCGAAAGAGGCTGGTTATCGTGCACGCTCCAGCGGATGGCCCAGGAATAATGCAACAGAAATGCCCAGGGTAATACATCATGCAATTGTCAGAGCGCCATCACACAAATGTGATACCTCCAGTTTGAATCGTATCTACTCAGGATGTCATTACATCCACAGCTATTGCAAGGATGGCGCTGATAACTGCGATTCACCAACCTTCCGCCACATGATAACTATACTAGCTGTCTAACCCCCCTCAACAAAAGCCTGCTTGAAACAGTTTGATGTATCATTCAGTCAAACGGCCAGTTGGCATTTGACATACTACATGCTCACTAAACCGGTTACAACCCAAAATTATTTTGTTGATGTGTGTTTATTCATGTATATGCGTCGTCCAGATTGCTGGGAAATGTGGAATTGGCACATATTAACAAGTCCAGCAAAATGACTTTACATGGGTTATACTTAGAACACGCACGTTTTACGGTGCCTCTCAAATCGTCGAATATATATTCCGTTTTTTGAACAAATCCGGAGCGCAGGCCAAAATGCAACAACAAACACTTCACAGGGTTATATATTTCAGTAACCACGGCAAAAATAATTATATCGCATGAATTATTTGTCAAAAAAATTTCGCATAATCATTATTCACCTTAGTAAACGTAATCCTCCCATATTTTCTCATTCAACGTGTGAACCTGCGTCCCTTTTATCGCATAAATATTCATGGTACGGGGAATTTTTCTGCGACGTATGAACGCACGGGACCTCGTCTGGACTGAACAGTTCGCAAGAATTTCAACTTCCTGACGGTTTCCAGCAGTCGACGGAATCCTGCGTTGGAGTCTGGGCAATCGTTTGTTGGATTTTAGAATTTTAAGTTCTTTCTCGCCAAAGCCACCTTATTTTAACGTTTTCCGGAAGCCGATTATATCCTCTAATGACGAGAAACACCAAAGATGCATTCAGAAATTCACGACAGTCGGTAGTCTTTCATACAAAAATATTGGAAAAACTGGTATAAGGCGAGCGTTGCGACAAATTGCAGTAAGGTGGCACAAGTGTAAATCTTAAATCAAATGCATGAAAACTGCGCATTTCACGGGGAAAAAATCATACCACCCAGTTGTAATATTCCAATTGGGTCAATCACAGGTTACAGTGCACACAGTGTCTAACGTTCGCAATTGAGCACAAAAAGGTCTACTTCACAGAATAGGAAGAACCACGAATAAAAAGAAACGTGTATTAACGCAACTCAGATACCGAGAAAGTTCGATCAACAACGTGTCCTTGTGCATATATATACGGGGTCCCACGGTCCGGGAGTTCCCACCAATCAGACGTGGTCTCACGCTCACTGACCGCCGACCTCAGGTTCTGGTTGGTCACCTTCCTCAGCCCGTTGCACGGACGCGGCCAACCCACGTGTTCGAGGACCTGAAAGGAAGCGGAAGGGAGTATGTGTGGCAAAACAACATGGCGGCGCACTACATGCTACTACACTACTCCCCCCCGTCGAGAGCACTGGCCGCAGTGCTCCGGACTGCCCTCCCTCTGGCGGTACAGTGCACTCCCCAGCTACTTCTAACTCCTCGCAATTAGTTGATCGATCCTGTCCTGTGGTATCAGGCTTTAAACGATTGAAATGTACCACTCTGAGTCCGGACCCATTGTCGTTAACGTCCCGTATAGTGCAGGTGGATTCGGAAATGATGTCGTGCACAACGTATGGCCCCTTCCACTCATGAAACAATTTTTTTGGAATTCCAGTTTCTGGGGCTTCTGCACGCAACCAAACTTTATCGCCGGGCTTCAAGGGGCTTCCATATGCTTTTCTATCGTAGTAATCCTTCTGTCTCCTTTGGGCCGTCCGCAGGTGTTCCCGTGCTAACGCATATGCTTTCGCCAGTTTGTCACGTAGCTGAACGCAATAGTCTGAGGCTAATAGGTTATCTGGCGACAATCTGGGTACCAGCAAGTCGGACGGCAGTCGCATCTCTCTTCCCGTCAGCAGGTAGTGCGGTGATTGTGCGGTAGAAGAGTGGACGCTAGCACGGTATGCGAGCAGGCACTGAGATACGGCTTCGTCCCATGAGCGGGTGTTTTCTGAACTCACAAACGCTTTCAAGAGGGACTTCAGGGTGCGGTTGACGCGCTCCACAGCACCATTACCCTGCGGATGATAGGCGGTCGTCCTTGTCTTCCTTATGCCCAGTATTCTACACAGTTCATGCATCATTGTACTCTCAAAATTTGACCCTCTGTCAGTGTGCAATTGAGTTGGGGCGCCCCAGCGCGAGATCCAGTGGTCGAAAATGAATTTGGCGGTAGTTCCGCCATCCGCTCGTGGCACTGGCACCGCTTCACACCATTTAGTGAAATGATCTACCATCACGAGAATGTACCTATTCCCTCGGGTGGTCTCTGGTAGTGGCCCGACGATGTCAACTTCTACTATTTCATTCGGATACCCCGTCAGCATGCTCTGTAACGGTGCGCATTGTTGTCTCTTGGGGTTTTTAATTTGTGCACACAGACCACAACTACTGCACACATCCTTGACGTCTCTTCGTTGGTGGGGCCACCAGAAACGTCGTTTCGCGGCTTCTTCAAGTTTGTTCTGGCCCGCGTGCCCCAAATTCTCATGCAGTTCCTGCAAAACACTTCGAACCGCCGATTCTGGGACCACAATTTGGCTTTCATATGTCGGGCCATATTGATAATAAAGGACATTATCGGCTATATAGAGATGGTTCCACAACGACCACAGGCAACGCGCCTCCCAACTACTTCCTGCCATCTCTTGGGTGGTCGGACGTGGCCCCCCCTCTTTTATTCGTCTGTATATGATTTGTAGATCTGCATCGCTACTTTGAATGGCAGCCCATCGATTATTCTCCTCTGGCCTGATGGTGATCGCCATGGAGTACCTCGTGCATGAGGGGCAATCGCCATGGTCGCGAATCGGTCTTCTAGATAATGCATCAGCATTTCGGTGACGCAGACCAGGCCTGTGTTTACATTCAAAGTTGTACTCTTGTAAAAACTCTTGCCAACGTGCAACTTGCCCCTCCGGGTCCTTAAAATTCTGCAGCCATTGGAGTGATGAGTGGTCCGTTCGAACCAAGAAACGCCTTCCGAGGAGATAGTGACGGAAGTGTTTAATAAAATGTACTAGAGCGAGCATCTCCTTTCTAGTGGTACAATAGTTCCTTTCACTTCTGTTGAGGTTTCGGTTTCCATAGGCAATAACATGTTCTTTATCATTATTGTCTAACTGAGATAGTACAGCCCCTATAGCGACGTCACTGGCGTCAGTATCCAAGATAAACATTTTCGCGTCCGCTCTTGTGTCTGGGAGTGCCAAAATGGGGGCAGTGCATAACGCATCTTTTAATCGATCGAACGACTGTTGACAATCTTCGGACCACTCGAACACTCGCCCCTTTTCCGTCAACAATGTTAGAGGTTTAGCTATGTGAGAAAAACGGGGAACGAATCGTCGATAATAAGAAGCCAACCCAAGGAAACTACGAATTTCCTCAACACTCTCAGGAGTTGGCCATTCTTTCACCTTACGCACCTTTTCGGGATCACAGCTCACACCGGACTGTGAGATGACGTGTCCTAAATATTTTACTTCGGTCCGCATAAACGAACATTTGGCTGGATTCAATTTCAGTCCAGCCTCCGCTAGTCTTGAAAGGACGTTGGATAGGTTATGCAAATGTTCATCAACGGTACGTCCGTGTACAATGACGTCATCTAAATAAACCAGACACTGCTTCGGGATCAGGTCTCCGAGCACCTGTTGCATTAATCTTTGAAAGGTGGCCGGGGCATTCGTCAATCCAAATGGCATGGTTTCAAACTCGTACAGACCAGAGGGTACCACAAACGCGGTTTTCAGGCGATCACTGGGCTCCACTTCCACCTGCCAGTAACCAGAGGCCAAATCAAGGGTACTAAACCACTCGGTGCCCGAAAGAGCATCGATAGTGTCATCGATACGTGGTAGTGGGAACGAATCTTTTTTGGTTACCGCGTTTAACTGGCGATAGTCAACACATAATCTTAAGGAGCCATCCTTTTTCTTGACTAATACTACCGGAGACGCCCATGGAGATGTTGACGGCCGGATAATGCCTTTCTCTAACATGTCTGTTAATAATTGTTCCACCTGGCCCTGAAGATGGACTGGTAAGAGACGAGCCGCTTGCCGGATCGGGTGTGCCTCCCCTGTGTCAATTCTGTGTCGCACAAAGTGAGTGCGTCCAGGCGGCTGTCCTTCCAACCAGAATATTCCCCGACGCCCTTCAATTACTTCCCGTACTCTCTGTGCTAGGTGTGCTGGGAGGTGTGAGATGATGCCGCTCATAAATTCATGCCATTCGAACTCAACGTGCACTTCCCCCTTCGTTACATGCTGTCCTTTACGGACCTCCACAACACCTGACAGTGTTTTGTACACAGGTTCCAACGGAAAACGCTCGCCATATACCTGCACGGCCAGGGTAGGTAGGTCCAGGTTACATTGCATGGTTATCAAATAGTTACTGCCCAGAATGACATGAAACGGTAACTTCGGAACAACCGAGAACTTCAGTGTACACGTCCACTTTCTTATCTGCAATGTTCCGCGAACACACGCCAACATATGTAACGGTTGTATATTCACGGCTAGAACCTGGCTGACAGGCCCCTCTATTGCATCAAACTGACAGGTGTTGTATGTCTCATTATCAAGCAGGCTGCATACGGACCCGGAATCTAACAGACATTCAAAGTCACGACCGCCAAATTTTGCTTTCAAAACAGGACATAATGCAACATCTTTATCCTCACATTTGGAAAAAGGAATACGCGATTGGCATACAGGAGACTTACCGGCGTGTGTACAATTCCGGGCGGATAATGAGCACCCACGCACCAGGTGTCCATGCCGGCCACAGGTGAAACATCTCTGCCAGTCAAGCGCTTTAGCTTACGGATGGCATTGTGTACAATGTCCGCCTCTTGTGTAGGCGGTTCTGCGGACTATTTGACCATGAAATCGGTCAACGGGGATGCTCTGAGTGACACAAGCAAAATTTTCATCCACGAACTCAACATGTTCCACTTGGTCTAACAGCTCAGCCCGCTTCTCAACATGTTCCACTTGGTCTAACAGCTCAGCCAGCTTCTCCGCCTTAGCCAAGGTTTTGGGAGAGCGGATGAGAAATTCGCGGTGACATTGCGGTTGACGAATTCCTTCTAAAAACCTCTTTAGACTGCGGCCTACTTTCTGCTTTTGTGTCTCTTCCACAAACGCGATCCTCGCGAGTCTCCTCAATTGTTGCATATAATCCATCAATCTTTCCGTACTAAGCTGGCGTCTCATGAAATTTCTTCCGATATTGGACCGCGGGGCGCAGACCTGCGATCCTTCGTTGTAGAAAGTGGAGTAGGTCCTCAAGATTCTCCGGAATATCAAAGTCAACGATCTTCCCGTAAGCCTCACGAGAAATCAAACTCAATACGATGTCCACCTGCTGTTCCGGGTTAAAATGCCGCACGTAGCGGCGCACCTGGGCTTCCCAAATATGGAAGTCCTCTCCAATCGTGTATTTCTCTGGCGCTGGGAGTCCATGCTCATGTCGCACACGAAATGCATGTCCGCTGTCCGAAACACACAGTTTCTCAGCCGCTCGAACAAGTCTCGGCATCTCTTCGGTATCTGATGAACTGAACATTATCCGGAAATGTGTCCCACCGTGGGTGCCAAAATTGTAATATTCCAGTTGGGTCAACACAGGTTACAGTGCACACAGTGTCTAACGTTAACAATCGAGCACAAATCGGTCTACTTCACAGAATAGGAAAAACCACGAATCAAAAAGAAACGTGTATTAATGCAACTCAGATACCGAGAGAGTTCAATCAGCAACGTGTCCTCGTGCATATATATATACAGGGCCCCACGGTCCGGGAGTTCCCACCAATCAGACGTGGTCTCAGGCTCACTGACCGTCGACCTCAGGTTCTGGTTGGTCACCTTTCTCAGCCCGTTGCACGGACGCGGCCAACCCACGTGTTCGAGGACCTGAAAGGAAGCGGAGGGGAGTATGTTTGGCAAAACAAAATGGCGGCGCACTACATGTTCCATACGAGGTCAGTGGAACGTTCATTAAAATGAAAGAAAGCCCGTGTTTCCCCAGCGAAAAGCCGAGGTCTTGATATTCATTTGATTGGAGCTATGACATCAAGCTCGCGAGTAGGCTATACGACGAGGCGGGGAGCATACACCAGCACGGATTGCTGTGAACCCGGCTAAATCAGATGAAGATCAGTGCACTCATGTGAGATGTTGTGCTGATATGCGACAACGCACCGTGTCACATCGACTCAATGTATGTTTGCTGAAGAGTTATATAATGCAGACAAACCTTACGTCCGGCAATTTATTCACCAATGTTGGATTTAGTTGAGAATATCTGGAGCATAGTGGAAGCAAGAATCGAAAAGCCACTGCAGGTGCACCACGAGACAATAATAAACGTGGATCCTCAGGGTGTGCAAAGTCAACAGGATTAGGGAATGCGGGCCCTGAGAAGAGTAGTCATTTTTGCTAGGTGTAAAGTCACCGGAGATCATCACGCTTGCTTGTCTAGATTACGTAAAATTTTTCCTTTTTTGTTTGGGCGGTTAGGGACAACTCAGCCACCGGCATACTTTAGATAATCTAATGTTAAATTTCGCAAATGAAAATAGCAAATGAACTGTTAGCACCTAACGGTACATCCTGCGCCGTTCAAGGGAATCGACGGGCCCTGAGAGATAAGAAATTATCAAACTAATGTTAGCTGGCCAGCGAAACTAACTTTTTCGAAGGTCAAAGGTCATCATTGTCTGCGCATATTGCGTCACAAGGGAAAGTGTACACCTCTGGCCATAGAAAAGGGAGGTCAAACAGCGAAGCGCACTTGAGGTGCATAATGACCAACGCACACTGCCGAAGATTTTAGAAAGCAGAATCTGTATATAAAATAATTCCAGAGAAGGACACATAAGTGAAATTTCCAGGTGACCAACCAACGGCGATGGGCGATGAGAAATGAGAAAACAATTGCATATCCAAGGCGAGCACTCCGCTGAATTCGGGTGCGATACCATTAACATCCTCAAGTGTGTCGAGTGATAGCTTGCACAAGACAACGTAAAAATTTCCGCTCACTATTTAACTGGCAGGTTTGAAAAATCGATGCCCACCACAGATTGCATTCCGGTAGACATAACCTACGATGAACGTCTGCACATGCATTGTGCGATCACCCAAACAGACAGTCCATCTAGTTGACTTAATCCACCAAAAACGCACAAAGGTGAAACAATCATTCTGGGAGCAGCTATATAAATTTTGGGAAACCATGATGGTTTTGGGGGACGGTGTTAAGGTGGGTGCTTGCGTTGACTGTTTGATGATTGTTATGTGTTATATAGAAAGTCGTCGACTGCGTTCCCATCCCATATTGTTGACCCACCTTCCTCTTACGTAGGAATCCTTCTTGGCGATGATTGCGAACCTTTGTTGCAAGGACTGAAAATGTAATACGTTTGCAATGGACGATTGACGGTCTCTAGCGCAGACCCTCAGTAGCTGCAACGGACAAGGCGCAATGATGATTGGTCAGAATGCAAGGACTGGCACACCATCTGTAACATAACCTACACTATATCAAAATAATGCGAGCAGTGATGAGCACGTATATTGCAACGTGGATCACGGGGCAAAAGTGTGTACAAACATCATTGGACCAGAACAAACAGGCCCGTTCATAACGTCAGGGCTGTTCTCATCGTACGTCTATCTTCGGTTGGGGGTGTCGTCATCTGTGAAGTTAAAAAACAGGGATACAAGTGTACAGCGCTCATCTCAAAACGCTCTATAGAGTTTCTGTTTCATTACAACAAGACTATTTGAAATGAGCGCGTGACAAATCTTATTTCCTGCGAATGTCCATCTCGATGTATTACCGGATCTTGATATCGTTTACTCGTTGAAAGTTGTCATCGCGTAGCTTTTTCTCCCTTGAATCCCATTGCTGAACCTTCGTTTCTACGTGACCTGGTTGGTTGCCCCGCCATTACGCGACTGTTGTATTTGACCAGATTCACGTGAACCGTTAGTCTCGGAACTGGTGTGTTTGGTGGATTCATAATCCTGACTTTCCGCTTATGGTCACCGTGAATGAAAGTTCGTGATTTTGAACAGCCCTCTGACGTGACAACCCTTGTTTTTGGCAGCGAACACACCGGGTTCACTGGCCGTAACCCTTTCGCACATGAGAAAGCCGTGCGTTTCCAATGGCAACTAACCCCATCGTTCATTGGTCAGTGAGGACAAGGATGGACAGATCACTTACCACCAGTTTTATTGAGCGTCCAATTCACTTTCAAGGATGATAGACGATTTTCTGCCAGTGGACTAATCTAAGGGATGACATAGTGTCTCACAGATCTTTTCAGTCGGAACGCGCAATCTTCAAACGATCAGGCAATCTACTCCTGCCGCCTCAAATCTTGTACGGAATATCTTACTGTCATCCCGGCCAGACAGAGCTCTTGGCCTCCACACCTCAACGTGGATATATCAACTCGCCTTTGTCCTCTCTTCCGATGTGATGCAGTTTGGTGCCCACTTTGACCGAATCCCGAGGGTTCAATCGAACCGCTTCCACGAACAAACAGGTTTCCAAAAAAGAACACTGTGGAAAAAATTATGCCCCGAGTATTCATTGTCCCTAGCTCGTCTGCGCCGACAGGCTCGAGGGCTCTTTTCCCCAAACCGAACACTCACGCAGTCGCATCACAAACCTCTGGAGCAGCGACTCCGTCTGTTCATCTGGCGTTCTACTCTTCAACCACAGTTGGCCGACAGGACGAAAAACAGAACTGTTCATATCTGTGAAATTGGCAAGCGGAATCTTCAACATCACCATCTTCCTACCACTTTTGCTCCCTCCAACTGCTCCTTCCGGCGAGCGTGCAACTCTGTCAGCCTGTTGTAATTAAAAAAATTATGCACAACTCATTGCTATTTGTCAGACGATTTTCGAGTAGTTTTCTCTCATATTCCCTGGAGAGGAAGGTTGCACGATCCCAAGCAGAACCATACAGCATCAGAGATTATCACGGTGTAGTATGTTACATTATTGTTGCAGTCGCCCGAATACCCATGAAACAACTTTTTGTGTCCAATCCCGTGATTATTATGACCTGTTCTGGACCAATAACTTTCGTTATGACTGACTGGCTAATGGAGGAAACCAGAATTCACTCAGATTATGCGGTAGCTCACAGGTGGTCACTACAGGATCACCACTAAGGCAGCAACACTCTGATGAGCATAGTTTCAATCCTGATGGAATAAGCTCACAGGGCTTAACTAGAATACTCCAAACGGTCCCCGTGGCAATTGGCTGCATTCTCCCAAACAACACTTTGTCCATTCTGTGGAGTAGTTGGCAATTTGTAAAAAACGTGAACGTTTTGGAGAACGGTTTGTCTGATGAGTGGGGAGGCAAGTTATCGCCATACATGTCTAGTCACATAAACCTCACAGAACTGGATAATTAATTCTTTCTTTAGATATCCGCGTCCATATTCTCGATAGGATCTCTTGCCATTGCCCCTGTACATTAGGTTCCACCTGATGGCGTAAAGGTTTTTCACCGTCCATATCAGGTAAGTTTTCGTTGACGAGCCTTGTTTAGTGGACGACCTCGAAATTGAAGTGGCTGCAGATTGCAGTGATCACACCGCATCTCTGTTCGATTTTATTCCTGTCACATCTGCAGTAGCAGCTGGTCCCCAAAAATTGCGTAGCCTCTTTGGGCTGAACTGCATAATCATGAAGAAGTACTTTGTAAGAGCCGCCCAAAGCTTACCGTCTTCGCCTTTCATGAAAGATTTTGAGCAACGGTTGGGTCAATGTTGAAATAGCCACCAGGTTGTTCGATCCACTAAGGGGTAATGAATATGGTAAGCTCGCCCGTGGCATCCGCACATATACCCGAAAACATTCACAATAAGCGTTGTGTGTGAATGCAAATTTAGCTAATTCGGACCTCGGAAGTTTGCAGTCAATATGGGCTTGCAATTGGCCAGTGCAACGAGGCCGTTCATAGTTGCAAACTTGACTTGCATTCCTTTGCTTTATCTCAGCCAAGACCAGAATCCGAGCGGTTTTGAAATCATGTGTTCAAAAACGCTAACACGAAAACGGGCAGTCTAGGTCTGCATACAGATTTTAGCTTGATGGATAACAATCAGTAGGCAACCAAGACCACTGCTGATAAGCTAAAAACAAGTTCTTTGAAAATGCTACTGAAGTTCTCTCTCAGTTCCACTGGGACTCCATTATACTTAGTGAACTCTGTACTCTCTACCAAAAAGACTGTATTACTTCCGTCGTTCTTGCCAGACTCAAGAGGTCTAGTCTTAACAAATCTCAGTGTACGGACAAAATGCTACAAATTGTGCCAAAAGCATGTACAGATAGCCCGATTCCAGTTATCATTGACTCGATTCGAGACCCCGTAGTGAACTTGAACTGCCTGCTGGATAGAAACTATGCGAAGCAACGTCACCACACAGGAGCGGTGAACATGATACGGTTTCCAAATAAACTTGTTCTTCATCTCAATGCCTGTCCAAAAGTGATGGGAGACGTTGGTGACAACGCTATTTACGGATATCTCCCGAAGTATTGAGCGATCGCTCCTCAACTGAACGGTTCCCGACATGGCTGCTCGTGAGTTGCAGACTTAGTAACTATTCGCGAGCAATGGACCGAAACACTGATTCAAGAAAGCGAGTGAACATTACCTGACCGGACATATTTAAAGCCGTGGAAGAGTAGAACACAACATAATGCTTTCCAAATTGTAGTGGCACAGAACTGGTGGAATTTACTTCTTCCGTTGGAAGCGTACTTCCCCGGACACACTTGCTCTGTGTTGATGCTACTCGCTCGGCAATACGAAGCGCCCATTGTGAGATGCCGCGAAGATCCATTTTGTGAACGTTGCTGTTCGTTTTATAGTTCAGCAAAGTGCCATCGATTTTCCTTCAAGCGTTATGATGCGCACAGACGACACCCAACTTCGAAGAACCATTCGAGACCTGATAGAAAGGTTTAAGATACAGTTACATCTTGACACCCTTTGCAACTGGTGTGGAGCAAATTAAACACTTCTGTATACCGGCGAAGTATAAAGCCCGCAGGCTTTTTCATAGAAGCCTGACGTAAAGCTGAGAGTGTTAAGCTTCATGTAACGGAACGGGGTAAGGATTCAGGGTCGATTGCCACCAAGGCACAGCGATGACACACAAGATCTTCAACGTCTATAACTCCGCCCTTCTTGGCCTGGGCTGTCTTAACCCAGAAAACTTTGTTCCAATTTAACCTACACCACTGTGTTCATTGCAAGGACATTTGAGCTTTATTGCACAGTCTCCCCGAAGATGTCTTGTTGTTTGTACCAATTCGGCACCGTACTACGAAGCGAGCTCAGTTCCTCAGGTACCCAAATTATCGGAGAAGAGTTCAAGATGTGGATTCGTTCAACCTGGGGCCCTGACGAATGACAGGAGGTATCACACTCACTTGCAAGATGTCAACTGACCCCAAACATCCTTGCTGTTTTGTGCTGTTCAATTTTAAACACGCAACTGCAAGGTGGAGAGTTTCTGCCTAATCAGCATTGCCGTCTGCTTTGTCGGCGTCAACCATCTGCATTCCGAGTAGTTCCAAACTAGATCTTGCGGGAAGAGGTTATTTTGACCGCAACCACTGACACTTTCAGCCCGGGATTAAATAAATAGAGCCGGGAAACCTCCTCTCTCATTTTACCAACCAACCTCCGAAATGACACACAGCATAGAAAGAGTTGATTGAATAATTTTGACTAGCACACGGTGGGTGTCCGCTTGTGTGATGTGCTTAGTGGGTGCCTGTCTATCTGCATGACCTTTAAAAACTGTCAGTCTTTATAACGTGTTTAGCGTGAGTCTGATTACTTGCCATAAACAACCAAAAACTTTCACTACGCCACTTTCACGCTGCATCTCCTCATTTTTTCAACTTTGTGCTTCCGCTTAAGCTTAGAGCCTTCTTAAGAGACTCCCTCAGTTCATGAATGTACGCGATCAAAGTTCTCCCGCGGTGTCACCACAGAGCGGTTCAGTGGCTTCTATGGATTGATGAACACGTAAACCCGCGAAAATCGCTGAAGCCGTTTTGAAAGTTGCTAGTAAACAGCCGCTGCGACTTGCACAAAGTCGTCTGCAAACCCCAGAGGTAATCCTGCTACTATCCCAACGGAATTGCTTACCGTTGCTAAAGAAGGACCTCTGATCATCCACGGTCTCCTCGGATTAACCGGTGGTTGTTTGGATCCCCGTGATGGGCAATTTGACGACCTCTAATAGAGCTCGAGCATGAAACAACGATCCGAAACTTCACGCCCGTTTTCCATCTAGAGATGGACAAGAATCTCTGGTCCTGTGCACGCTGTGAATCTGCGACTAGACTGTGTGAACGACATTGAGTAGGCTCTCTTGGTTTCCTATGAGACCAGAAGTGTTAATAGATACAATGGCTTTTGAGGTGCAGCCCAAACCGGACGGCAACGAAGGAGAATGTTGGAATTTTGATTGCCCTTGAAACATCCATATCTGAGGTCTATTGAACCCCAGTTCTGACGAACCCGAACGTGACAAAAAACCGGTGGGAATTCCTCGCTTCCACTCTTGAACTGGCTAGTGTGCAAATTCAGCACATTCACCGTAAAACGTTTCCAGACTCTGTACCCGAATAATGCCAAACACGAACACTCAAGACCAATTTCACTCCCGAGGACATGGCGGCACTCATTTTGCGGCGTTATCCTCAGAGGCGTCGTCACATCTCTGGCTGGGCACCGTCCCATCCTGACCATCCAGAGGAAGGATACGAGGGACTGGAATGCAATGAACGCGTTCGCGCTGGTCACGTTCTGATGCCCCTAACTGGATTAACGCTGAGATAAACGATTCGCAACCGATTCTTTCGGGGACGACGACAGTTCTATCAGCCACACTGTTAATGAATCACGTCAATCGCCATCAGTGCGCAGTCTTTCAATGTCGATTCTGTTTAATACATTTACACCAACCCGTTTGACTCAATTAGCAAAAGTGATAAAATCTATTTTCCCTGCTGCTTTTTAAAGCCCCAGTTGGTTGCAATAACCACATTTTTGCTTCGGGTTTCCCTTCTTGACTTCCACTTGGGACTCGATGGCATGCTACCATTTCAGGTTGACGGGGTCGTAGGTAAATGTGGTTGGGTAGCCCCTTAAGTGAACATTACAATTCAGAATTTTCGTTTTCACAGTCCGAGATTCACTATGATCCCTGAAGTGGTTTGGTGCATTGTCCGCTTCACTGCTACTGATATTTGATCTGTTGAAGTGCTCTATAGAGCCTCCGACTAGTGAGTGTGCAAAGGATGAACAAGGGTTCAGAAGTCGTCCTTCTTCTGAGCTTCTCTCACATCCTTTTCTTGACTGACTCTAAAGTTCTGGAGGTAAATTCCACTGCGTTTCCGCAAGTAGGTTCAGAAGAGTCCATGGCGACACGCTTCCCCCAATTACCAGAGGCACTATTTCTAATCCTGTATCAAGGTTCACAAGTTATTGGAGCGCTCTTGATCCCTGGCGTCTTGGCAGTGCTCCTCTTAATAAGAAGTGGATGGTAGACCATTTCAACTTCACCCCTCCGGGACCAACTGATCATGCAGTAGTTTCACCCACATTCGTCCGCAACACTGATCTGGCTTGCTTAGTCACCGGTATCCACCGAATCTATCGCCAAATAAATTTAGATACACTGCGTGCCTGTTTGCGACCAAGGCTTAGGGCGGCTTTAACCCAGTCATTCAAATTACAGGCCAAGCACTTAATTGACGGACGTCCTCTTCACAGCTGTTGGGAGGTCTGCACTACTGACCGCTAGATGTTACAAGTCCTTTCGTCATTCTCATAGTCGAACACCCAAGCTTACTGAGCCTGCGTGGACACGTCACCGAAAATTCTAGTCCCAGATTGGACGAACTGCTTATGTGCAAGTCCGAAACCGATGCACCACGTTATTCATGTGGTATGCTTGCACGGTTAACAACACCCAGCTGCGTGATTCGTCGATGTCATGAGGAGCCTACCTCGGAATGGATCCCCAAAACGGAAACCAGATACTGGAGCGCCATCGCTGTTGTGTCCTTCTAGATTCGCCACCCTGATTTGGGAGCCGCGAGTGCGGTGATGGCAGCACCTTTGTTTCTACATCTTGCGTAGTAGAATGGGGTGGAGACGAGTTCGATGACCTGTGCAATGAAAACTTTTGCTTAAAGGTCGAAATGATGACAGTTGGCAACGCTTTGTCATTACGTTGGAGTCGACTGCAGATAAGTCTTGAAGAATATGATTTCTGTCAACCATTGAGACAAGAATGATCTGGATACGGCAATCAGTATATTTGAAGAACACTACATTGGCCAGTCTCATAACAATCGGATGGTTGTAGACGTTCAGACCACCGCAGCGACCAAGAGACCGCTGAAATTAAGATGATCGATGCTCGCCCAACAAATTGACGATAGCGACAGCAAAGCAGCCACAGGCCGGGGGATGAATGACCTAACATTTGAAACGGAATGAGGCTCAACACGGTTGGCCGAATACAGATAAGGCTTGCGATATATCTCTCCCCGTTTCGAGGCCGCTATCCTAAATGACGAAAAGAGAAATCACAAGTGCTCGGAAAAGCCCGTCGAAAAGGAAGCTATCTTACCAAGTATTGCGAACCACCATCCGTTGGGCTGAGGAAAGAGGAGAGAGGACCGACAAACGTTGAATGAGGTTTGAGATGCATTTGGATCAAAAAGGACTCATGTGAAGGTTCTTAATGAAGCCAAAAGACAGCGAGGTCAGTAAGATACGCCAATACAGATGTGGAATTGCGCAAAAACGCAAACTTCGTGAGAGTGATTTGATGTGCCTATCAGTAGTCCAACGAATAACGAACCATATAACATTGACTTCTTCTTCGTCGTAGAAGGAGATCTCACTCCAGTCTTTCGTTTGCACGCCGTTCAAATGATAGCTTCCATGACTCCATCATGACATTCTTTCATGTGATATGGTAGTCTCAGCGGCATGACCAGTATTGTCCTGCGCTTGACTGGATTGCGAGCTGTAATCAGGGTGCTGTTAATATCGAGAACGACACAGTAGCAAACAGGACTTGTTTTCAGCGTCTGATAGTCAGGCTAATTAGAACGCAACAGGTGTGAAAACAGCAACCATGGTAATTCACAAAAATGGCGGAGTCAGGTTGTGGACGGCGTATTTGATGCCAGTTATGCAGGCACTGTCCCAAGTTGCGGGAATGATTAGCCGTGGGCCAGAGAAGATTGGGTGTCAGAGGGTACTGTTAGTCCTTCTCCAAACAACAATATCCTACAGGCTGCGTCATTTGTCAGGGAAGTTCCTTCAACTATCTGTGGAGGATTCAAGGGCGAGGGGAATCGTCTGCTTGAACTGAAATCAATGGCACCGGTATACGAGATTGCCAAATGGGTTGGTTAGGTTGTATCAACTTCGAAAAAGTGAGGTGATATTGCACACACTTTGACCTCAGGCCACCAAACGTTGCAATCCGTGGAGAGGAATAATGACTCTCGACTGTGGAAGACAGTTTATGCAAGGTAAACCAAGCCCGCGATCTTCCTTCCGTGTGTTGGCAGCTGAAGCTAGATGAATAATTTAGTTATCAACCTGTGTCTGATACTGTGTTCTGGCGTTTTTGGCGACGGTTTCTGCCTTCTGAAGTGTTGAGCAGAGGTTTCCAGAGACGTATAATTTGGGCATTTGACCAGAATGAATGAGAGATTTGTGTTGCAGACAATCTGCTGGTCTAGCAGGGAACGAGTGCAGAGCATGACCGGAACCTGGACGCTATTTTACAATAGTGTTAGTCGCAAGGAAAGAGGTTGGCATGAGGTAAGATTATTTTTCGGATCACAGAACTGACTTTTCATGGTCACCTATTCATACCTTAGTAACTCAAGATCAACCCTCGCTAAGTGGCGGTTGTTCAGACTTAACCTGCCCCCAAGGATGTAAAATCAGTTTCGCACCCAGATAACGCGATCAACTACCTGAGTAGATTTAGTTTAAAGTAAGCTAATGTAATGCGTCTGATTCGGCAACTTACATAAAGAGGGATCACAGAGCTATCGGGTGACACCCAGTGATCAGCGTTTGACGGGACCAAGGTTAATTTTAGTAGCTGCGGTGCTGACATACTGCAATCCCCCTTATCTGTGCTGCTACAACAAGGTAGAACGACTGACTCCACAAGCCGCAGTCTGTGAATTGCGGAACAAAACCGCGCGCAATTCGAGAAGGAAATGGTAGCAGTGGGTTTGCCCCGGAACGCTTCAACTTCTGCGACTTCTGGAGAAAGTGTTAGACTCAGCCCCCGAGGCCCACGATAACAGCAGTGAAGAGGACTTTGAGTGTCTGATGTCAACAAAGGATGATAAGTAGGCTACAAAAGCATGACTGAGTCAGTATACCAGTCCGAAAACGAACCACATATCTCTGGCACTCCTCTCTCTCGCGTCCCTATACACGCGGGCGGTTCTGAGTTCGCTACCATCGGTCCGTAGAATTACAGTACGGTAACGGTGGAGATGAGCTTGCACCCACGTGGTTTGATAGCCGGTTGTCGCGCAGTGTGAAGTGCTAGTGTGAGACGGAGAATACCCTATTGAAACTGATCACCTGAAAATAGTTCAAGGTCCCGACTCAATCATTAATCAACGCAATCCGTTGTTGTTATCTTCCAAAATTTCTGTGGAATATGGAAAACGCCGACTTTGTCGATTAGGGGACGACTGAGCAAGGGCGTATTTACGAGTGAAGTACCCGAGAACTCCTTCAGGTGGCCAGAAAACTCAACAGATATGTTGGACGAGTTATCAGAAGTGCTGCCTGACGGTATGCTCTCTAGGTGACCTGCGTATGGACCAGTACACTAGGTTATTCTTTTCCGAGTGAGTCATTTATTTTTGTCGGTTACCTTTCCTAACTACTACTATAGGCACTGGCGTTTGATGAGAATTCATTTCTTAGGTCCGAAATAAAATATCCGAGTAGCCAAACTGAATGGTAGTGATTACAACAATAAAAAATGTTACTTGGAGGTAAGTGGCAAGAAAACTCAGTGGGATGGGTGTGCGATGTGATTCCACCGTTGATGCAGCAAGCTGTCAAGATATGACTGTGAACTGTGTGTGGTTCAAGAAAATCTACGGTGGGTTTGTGAGTCATGTGTAGGCAAGCTCTAGTATTGTACGAGTGATGTGCATACTGAAGTGAACTGGGATGATAGCTCTGGTAGTAGAGCTTCGCCAGATGTGATTAGCGAGGTGGACAGTAGAAAATAGGTTATGTGGATGTTAAGCTAGAAGATCCTGACACCAGTTTGGAACATTTTAATAAAACAAAAGGTTCGGATGGAGGCCGAGGTGAAAGAGGAAAGGTATGCGACTGCACAGAGTAATTACTCGCCTGTCTTGGTCACTGAATTACAAGCCGAAACTTCTCTCGGGGTTAAGGTCGAACTCGATGTCTCCGCTACCAGCACGGTGGGTTGTAAAAGTGACAGTCGTAGAAGAGGACAGGGGAAATGAAAGGAGGATAAAATGAAAGCAACATAGATCAGCCGGTATAGAAAGGAATGTGAAAAAGCTTAGAAAACTAGAAAGCCTAATCAGGAGTATTTGTTTACTAGGTGAAATTTACGAGCAGAGAATAGCCAGGGAGGGCCTTTAATAAAGACCGTCTTGGGCCCTGAAACTGAAGAGGACTAAGTCGTTTGTAGACACGGAAATGTCGCCATTAGAGGCACCCCTGAACCCATCAAGAAGAAGGGTAGTGCTGATGAAACAATAATGAGAGTTCACTCCGTGAATCTCCCGCAGCAAACAAACATTCCGGAGTGCTTAACGAGTAAGGAGGTTGGACGAGTGGCAGGCGAATACATATAGACCTAGGCGCATGACGGCAGAGGCCGTTAACCTCAGACACTGGAACAGGTTCTTGGTGGTGCTAAAGCAGACATAAGCAGCTACTCGGGATTAAGCTACAGTAATACCAGATGGCTAACCAAAAAGAATGTTAGCCACCCGTGTGATGCTGAGTTATTGACTGAGGCGCAGCGATGCACTGAAGATTTGGGACTAGGAGTAAAACCAGCACGCCTAACAGCGAAAAAGGGAGTGACGAGGAAGTGGGCGGATTTACTCCCTATATGAAAACTTCCTAATGTCGGCAGTATGGTTCCTTCAGTCAGTAGCTAGGACGGGTTGAAGGGCCCTCTGCAAAAAGCGGAGGAGTGCTCCAGTATAATAACTGGCCATGGACCGCTTCCCGAATCAATGGAGCCGAAACGAGGGGTGTTTGTGAGAAAACCCCGAAAGCCCTGTATACTAATACTGGTAGCCCGGAGGAATGGACGGAGCGAACTTTCGGGCGACCTGGTAAGAAAAATTGTGGCTGTGATTAGTGGGATCTAGTTACGAGAAGAGATATCTGTGGATAATATTTGCCTTCCCGGATACTTCATCTACAATATGTGTAGATAAGGTGGAATGTTCTATTTTAGTAGCGCAACACTATCAGTAGAGCCAACAAGCGGAGCTCAGTGTATGAAACATTGGACTGTGAGGCTGCTCTATAACGCACGGCAGAATAAACACGCTGATTCTATACTTATAAAGAAGCCTCTACTCCAATTAACGGAATGATGAGCGACTTCTCGACGTTATAAGCAGGCAAACCAACATGCAAAGTGATTCTTGTAATGGAAGATTTCACTGTTCCCGAAGGGGTTAGAGCTGCTGTATGCCGGTGGTACGTTTAATAAAACACTTTTACGAACTGTGAACGACAAGGCATCAATTCGACATGATAACGTGGTCAGTAGGAGGGGGTGTTCAAACTGCCGCAGTTTTGGACCTTGTGATAACCAGGAACCCTACTGATCATTTGATCTTTAAGGGCAGAACACTCTTACGCGAGAGTCATCATGGAATAGTACATCCACAGTTCAGTTGTGTCTACACTAAACCTTCTGTTAACTGTTATAGACCGTTTAGAAGTCTGAATATCCGCCAATGTAGGCCGGATACGAAACAGCTGATTCGAGCTGATTGTCAAAGGACCGATAACGTCAAGAAAGCGTGGATTATAACAAAACACAACGTTATGCAACTGACCGTTACTCATGCCCCAGTGAGACTTAGTCGGGGTAAGGGAAGGCCTCTGTGGTGGGGGAGTAGGGTGGACGAGGTGCGGAGGCGCAGGAGAATAACTTGGGCTAAGCACGAACACCTTAATGGGTACTTTTGTAGCTGTGAAGCAAATAGTGTTAAGCATTCTGAACTACGAAGAGAATTTAGGGCCGAGCTAGGAACGAACCTAGCACAGAAACATCAAAAAGTTCTCGAAGCCTTCTTCATCTATGTCCAGATCGGAGGGGCCATGAGGATAAGACTGCATGACGATGTTGACATAATGCAAACAATTTTGTCAAACCAGCGGTACAATAAACACGGGTTTTCACGGGTTCTTCGGTAAGCACACTTTCCTGACTCTCATGCTGCCGTGTTCTGGCTCACTAAACCGATTCCGAGGGTACCCGTGACGAGGGAGACTGAACTAAGAGGGAGAAAGTAGGGGATAGGTTAGACAGACTGGATGTGAGTCAGGTGATGGGTCCAGACAGCACCCATGTGAGGATGCTGAGATGTCTCAGCGATGTTTTGCAGCAGCTTCTCACTCAGTTGTTTTGTTTTACCCTCCAGAATGCCATTATCCCAGCTGGCTGTGTGGAAGGCAGGCGTAAAGCATTACGTTTAGAACAGTTTCCCTTCAAAATTCTAACATGGATCCGTGCAGCACAGGCTTCGTCTCACCAATCTGGTTTGTTTCATCGAGGAGATCACGAAAAGGTTGGGAGTCGGAGGAGGGTCGGGGTTTTTTAGTTAGGCGCCAGTAAAGCGTTCGGCTCAGTGAGCAACTGATTGTTACTTATCATGCTAGAGTACTTTGGTCTACTTTCAAGGCTGCCAGGATGGATAGAGAGCTTTCTGAGATACAGCATATTTGAAGTATAGATGGCAGAGGGGGTCCGCAGAAGTTACGTTGATTAGTGGGGTGCCACAGAGATCACTGCTTGAACGGCTATCGTTTTTAGCGTCACAAATGACCTTACCAACAAACTCAAGTGTCCTGCCACGTCGGTGCCAATATGAAAATCGTGGGAAATTCGGTCAACAAACGCATGTAAAGAGCATCAGAGTACTGCCAAGAGGTAGTTAAATGTGTCCCGGCTGCTCTTGAGGAGAGTAATCAGCTGCTGATTGAGAAGCGGCCATCGTCGGCCAGGTCTCCTAGCGGGGAGATGGATTTGTGCTGGTACAAGCAGCCAGGGGTTTGGAAATATTCGGAGCGGAGGAAGCAGTGTCTGAAAACAGTCCAAAAAAAGCGATCTGCATATAGTGAGGAAAACATTCTGGTCGAGGAGACTGGGGGAGCCGTTACCACGTTATGAAGCGTACGTAGATCACGCCTGGAGGAATTCTTCAGGCCTATACTCCCAACATGCCAATGGACAAGAAAGCACTTAGGAAAATTTGTTATATCGCGGAGTGGCCGAGCGAATACAACTGAGCTGTAACGATCCGTCTGGAAAAATTGTTGTATCGTGGAATGACCGAGAGAATAAAATTGAGCTGCAACTATCCCTACGAAGCAACAATACTGTGCGCGCTGTAGTAACCTTGTAGAGCTGAAATCCACGCCGACTATGAGGGAAAAACGCTGTTGTTAAGAAAGAGCTTTCAAATCCCAGTCCGTAAACAAACTACAAGTGGAGCTCCTGTATAGTTATAACACATCAAGCGACTTGGTGAATAATGTTCAATGAAACACATGAGAAGCGTTCTAGGTCATAAGCCGGCAAACCAGCGTTCAGTATGTTAATCGGAGGGAGAAATGGAAAAAATATTGCAGTAATGGCACGAAAAAGAGAAATTCAAACTTACAGATTAACTGGTCAGTTTTGTCAAGGCTTCTGACATCCCCAACAAAAGTCTATTGTTTTGCAAAG
This sequence comes from Paragonimus westermani, assembly GCA_008508345.1. Lineage (NCBI taxonomy): Eukaryota > Metazoa > Platyhelminthes > Trematoda > Plagiorchiida > Troglotrematidae > Paragonimus > Paragonimus westermani. The sequence goes on along the minus strand of QNGE01000962.1, from coordinate 142,910 downwards.
CTGCTGGAGGGAGTCCGGGGTATCTTGTATGAAGAGTGGCTAGGCTAACTTGGCCTTTTTCTCCCTCTTGCGGAGAGCTATTAGGAAACCTGATAGAATCCTTCCAGACTCCCAACGAAATATCTGGATTTAGGGCGGAATCTCTGCTCGAACTGCGTACGAACTCTCCTCCGTGATTTCGGTCTCCAGTTGGAGAAGGCGGAAGTTGCCACGGTGATTAAGGCTCAGTCCTCCATATCGCGGCTCGACAACAGTTGGAACGTGCTTCCACTCTGTGTGACATCTTCCGATAAAGTGACAGAGCTCAAAAATGCGTGCTACGTGCAGACAGTCTCTCTCCCTAGTCCTGCTGTGAGAATTTCGTTCGAATAAGCTTCATTGGCACGAACAGTCACAGATATACGTGAGCCAACTTTTATCGTTATTTTCCGTCAGCCTTAAATCCTTTGTTTTATATGTTTATTTCATTCACAAAGGTAGTCTTAATGCCTGAAAGTATGGGCCCTAGAAAGCGAACCCATAAGAATCAAGCACATTTCACTTGTTTCACGTATTTTCAATAAGAAAACAATCTCGAGTGTGTCGGTGGTAGCTGTGAACTGATGTTCTCACGGCACTGTTAGCCTAAACTCCTTAACTTTCTGTTCGACGACATTCATGGTTGTCCACGGATTCGAAAACTTTTTTCTCTTCTCCACGCGGCATTAATCGCACTAAAAATCTCACTTGTGTGGGGAACTATCCAGTTTCATGCCTAAGCCGCACCGTTCTGGACAATGAACGGAACAGAACTGGACCGAAACGATCATGTCTTAAAAAGCCTATTCGTGTGACAAAAGATGGCTGACCAAAAAATGGGGAAAATCCGCCTAGATAACTAGTAATATATTCAAAAGACGTGATTATTTGTTTAGGGAGAGAAACTAACCCTCGAAACACAAAGACCACTTATGCCGACAGATTAGCAAAAGTAGTTTATTGAGCCAATTCATATGGCACCCGCTGAGGTTAACGGCTGTGTTCGGAGAGTATAGGAACCTTTCTATTAGTTTGGTATGCCCAGTAAGATAATTTATTACACAGCGATGTATATAATCAGCAAAAGAGAGAACCCAAGACACTGGAAGCTTCCGTCAGCCTGTAACAACCCGGAAACCAGCGCAGAGTTGGTACGGCGTGGTCAGGGGAGACGTGAAGCTCATGGCCGTCTACAAACAGTGTATATCCGATTCACGTGATCGAAACACCGTACGTGCATGTAAACTAAGGGGATATGTAGTGCTAGTTCCTGGATTCGTACGCCCAGAGTTTCCCCAACCTTATGCTACCGTGAATCGGAAGTCGCAAGGATAAAACGGTGAATCCGCAAAAAAACTTTATTTATTGATTTACTCACCGTTCACAACAGACTTCAACGTAACAACTGAGGGGTGCTAGGGAACTGGACGTGAGGGGACCTTGAGTACAACCGCACAGTAGCCGCCAGAGTGGAAGAGTGCGTCGACGGAAAATTCCAGTCGACCTTCAGAATCCAAACAAGCGTTAGACCAGTTAAGCGGCGTTCCTAACGGTAATAGCTCAACATTGTTATCCCAGTGAATGTAACCTACAGGAGTAGAGATGGTGCGAATTCATTACACAACTGAGAACATAGCCGCGATACTTATGCCGGCCCACTAACTTCGATGCTAGCGGTTTGTAGTAAATTTACATTCACAAGGTAATGTGAACCGGGGCGGTGGTACTGGCAAGGTAAATTTCACGTCGCGGGGAGTTTAGAATTTTAAGGACGTCGAAGGCGATCTCACTACATCAGCCCTTCCCTGGAAGGGTGACTAATATAGGAGGCCTCCTACCTGTGAATTTCATTCCTGGGCAACACGCCTCCTGAGGACGTGACAGCAACTGTTGCTATGCATTCGGTCAGACCTATGGATAAGGTAAGGTGAAGAACCTGAACGTTACAGGAAAAGTCAGATACCCACCGTAACGCGTGTCCTGCAGCGCCTGAGGATATTTACAAGTATGTGCGGGTATCTTCCGTGTACAGCGAGTCAGGAAATTGTGCCTAAGAAGAACTGTTAGTTGCTGGTCGACAGGAGCATGGAATACACATAATGAATTATCAACTGTACAATAAATGCTGAACGGAAAAAGTAAACTAGTCCAGAAAACGCGCGGGAAAATGGAGCGCCTCCCTGAACGAAATGTAGGCTGAGGAGGGAGTTTGTAAGGACTAGATGCGGAAGGCAACGCTGGAGCTAAATCAGAGGTTGAAGTAGATGGAGATGGCTCAGGTGATGTTTGTGTTGTCAGACTGAGAGGTGATCAGTGAAAGCAGGTTTAAGGCGGTCAACAGAGACGGTGAGGTGCTGGCCGAAACTGTCAATCACATAGGTTTTTGTGGACCGTTTAATAACACGAAGAGGTTCTTCATACGGTTGTTGCAGCGGTTTCTTAACACAGTCTGTTTGCAGAAACACGAACTCACAATTGCTGAGTTCTTTGGGAACGTAAGACGAAGATTTTTGAATACGTATAGCACTCGGTTGTAGTGATCGCATGTATTTCGCTGGTCGGTTGGCGTAGTCTTGAGTGTCGACAGCAGTTTCGCTTGACGATTGAAAGAAATCAGCTGGAAGGCTCAAAGGACGAACATAGACAAGTGACGCTGGGGTCGTACTTTCATCCTTGACACAATTACGAATACCGAGTAGAACTAGAGGTAAAGTTTCTGTCCAATCCATCCGCTCGTGAGCACGTTATGAAGCTTTGAGCTGACGATGGAAACGCTCTACGAGTCCATTCGCTTGTGGGTGATATGCTGTGGTGCGCGCTCGATGCACGCCTGACAGCTTGGTCAGTTGTGAAAATAAATCTGATTCGAACTGCGTACCACGGTCGGTTGTAATAGTCGACGGACAACCATAACGTGCAACCCAATGCTCGACAAAAGCGCGAGCCACAGACACTGTTGATGTGTCTGACAACCGTATGGCTTCTGGTCAGCGAGTGAACCGGTCGATACACGTGAGCAGGTGGGTGGAGCTTCTCGAAGGTGGCCCGACGAGGTCCAGATGGACATGGTCAAAACGATCGTCGGGAGTTGGAAAGTTTCCAAGGGGGTGCTCGTGTGTCGCTTGACCTTGGAATGTTGACATGCAAGACAGCAACGGGCCCAATGGCGTACGTCCCGATTCATGTTAGGCCAGACGAACCGATCCGCGATCAGTCTTAGTAATGCGCGTATCCCCGGATATGACAGGTTATGCAACGCTTCGAAAACTGCTTTTCGTAACGAATGTGGCACGACTGGCCAGCGGTATCCCAACGTATTGTCACATATAATGGTACCGGGCGATGGTGTCAATGGAACTGTGACAAGGCTCAAGTTTGTGCGTTTCAGCTCATCCGTAAACGTGCAGTCGGACTGTTGTTGTGCTGCTATGTTGTGATGTGGTATCAAACCGGTGGCCGTAGATACGTTGCGGCGACGTTTGCAGCTCCGGAGACATGACGTATGTCCGTAGAAAACTGGGCTATATAATCTGGCTGTCGTGCTTCTCGAGGTGAATGCTTATCGGAGTAATTCCGTAAATCGTACACGAGAGGTTTATGATCCGTGAAAATAATGGAATAGCGGCCCTCGAGTGCGTGGCGAAATTGGCGCACAGCCCTATACACGGCTAATAGTTCACAACCGAAGGTGCTGTATCGCATTTCGGTATGGCTTAGACGTTGAGAAAAGAATGCGACCGGTTGTCACGCCTCGCGAACCGCCTGCTGTAGCACTGCACCTATGGCTGTGTCCGATGCATCCACGGCGATACTAATCGGTGCGTCCGGTTATTTGAATTACAACATGACTGAAGAGGCGAGTGCCTGCTTAACATTGGCGAAAGCCGTGGGGGTTTCGGAGGTCAGGTGCAAAGTGCGTTCATTACCCCGAAGTAAATCAGTCAAAGGTTGCATAAGCTTGGCGCAGTTGGGAATAAATCGACGGTAATAATTCACGAGTCCATTGAAGCGGCGGAGCTTGGAAATTGTATCGGGAAATTGGCACGATCGAATAGCCTCTACCTTGGAATCAAGCGGTTTAATCCCACCTGCCGAGATGCTGTGGCCTAAGAAATTCAACGAGGCGTGACCAAGTTCGGACTTAGCTCCGTTGACGGTGAGGCCGTATGATACCAGACGTTGAAACAGCGTCCGTAGATGGGTTATGAGCTCTTCGGGGGAAGAGCTAGCCACGAGGATGTCGTCTATGTATGCATAAATGAAGTCTAGCCCACGGGTGACTTCATCGATCAGACGTTGGAACGTCTGTGCAGCGTTACGAAGACCAGAAGGCATGCGCACAGATTCGAACAAACCGAATGGAGTGGTAATGGTCGTCTTGGGTATAGCCTGTTGTGCTACCGGTATCTGGTAACAGGCGCGGACGAGGTCAATTTTGCTGACGATTGTTTTACCCGCGAGGCTGGCAGATTGTGGACATGTGCACAGGGTACCTATCTGGAACAGTGGCATTGTCCAACCCACGATAATCTCCGCAATGACGCCAATCACCTTCTGTCTTCTTTGGCACCATGCGCAGAGGAGATGCCCATGGGCTGTCAGAGAGGCGGATTATACCCATGTCCAGCATGTGTTGAAATTCGGCACGAGCGATGCGCAGTTTGTCTGGCGCCAGCCTGTGCGGTTGCTGAAAAACTGGTGGACCTTTCGTTTTGATGTGGTGTACCACACGGGTCAACCCCGCGAATTCACGCAACACCGCTCGATATCTATCGTCCCGTCTTGGTTCAGCAAGCAGTGGGCTGAGGACAGTCGTCGTCCCTATAGCGGATATACTCGTTAGGAAATCTAGGAGCTTGTGGTGACCTGCCTCGACGACCAATCCAGAATGATTCAGGAAGTCCATGCCCAAAATGGCATCTGGCACATCTGCCATAATGAACACCCAACGGAAAACACACCGCAGGCCCACGTCCAACGTCAAGGAGCGTGTGCCAAAAGTGCGTATTGGAGTTCCATTGGCGGCCTGGAGCTGGAAGGGCGTTGTTCGAGGCATGTCCTCATCTCTAGGTGGTACGACACTGACCTGAGCGCCGGTGTCCACTAGAAAACGCAACCTAGAGCTCCCATTGTGTGTAAAAAATAGGCGACCAGGGGTAGGACTGCCAGCAACAGTCGTCGCCATTACTTGCTGGCACTTCCGTTTCCCGAGGCAGTTGAGAAGGTGCACGGCTTGGTCCCGAACATGTGATGGTACCAGCAATACCCCGTTCTTGAACACGACCTAGAACGGCTACGTCTTCTGGGGCGAGAGCGAGAAGCTTTAAAAGCTTGAATTTTCTCGACAAAGTTCTTCCACTTCTGCTATCGAGTCGGCAGGTATGCCTTCTGTGTGTGCCTTGACCTGGTGCATTTTGCCATGAAGGTGATGGGTGACTGAGTCGGCCGATTTCGCCAAGTCATCCAAAGAACTCGTTGGCATGAATGGGAAAATAATTGCCTGTACAAAGTCGGGCAACCTCTGCATCCAAAGGTAACGCATGAGTTTGTCGTCAATCCTGTGATTTTGTCCCACCTGTTTTAACTGTCGAAGCAATTCTGATGGAGTAGGATCTCCTAGCTCTAACTCGCTAAGGGCCTGCTTAAGTTGTTTCTCTTCCGATACGACAGCACGTTCTAAGAATGCGTTCTTCACTGCGTCGTGAGGGTTGTTCTCCGGTGGTCTAATCACCAAATATCTGGCATACGGTGCGACCGAAATTGACATCGCGGTAGCCAAGTATGTGAACTTGGCAGTCTGGCTTGTGATGCGCGCCAACTGGAATTGCAGCTCAAGCTGCGCTAGAAAGTACTCTGGGTCGTCCGAGACATAATCGGGGACAAGAAAGATTAAGGCGTTCTCCTTCGCAGCTATCTCGGCGAGCCCCGGCTTGCGGACTGAGGTATCTGACTGCATCATTCAAATATACACACAGGATTCTGAGAAAACACAAACACTTAGGAACCAGTTGAACCAGGGTACGAAATTTAGCGCTATACATTAATGAATATAAGTAAGGAAATGCGGGAGAATTAACTGAATCTAACGTATACAAAGGGTGCAATAAATAATGGAAATCAGTATTGAAAAAGCTCATGGAACGGGTTCACCAGATGGTAGGGCTAGTTCCTGGATTCGTACGCCCAGAGTTTCCCCAACCTTATGCTACCGTGAATCGGAAGTCGCAAGGATAAAACGGTGAATCCGCAAAAAAACTTTATTTATTGATTTACTCACCGTTCACAACAGACTTCAACGTAACAACTGAGGGGTGCTAGGGAACTGGACGTGAGGGGACCTTGAGTACAACCGCACAGTAGCCGCCAGAGTGGAAGAGTGCGTCGACGGAAAATTCCAGTCGACCTTCAGAATCCAAACAAGCGTTAGACCAGTTAAGCGGCGTTCCTAACGGTAATAGCTCAACATTGTTATCCCAGTGAATGTAACCTACAGGAGTAGAGATGGTGCGAATTCATTACACAACTGAGAACATAGCCGCGATACTTATGCCGGCCCACTAACTTCGATGCTAGCGGTTTGTAGTAAATTTACATTCACAAGGTAATGTGAACCGGGGCGGTGGTACTGGCAAGGTAAATTTCACGTCGCGGGGAGTTTAGAATTTTGGGGACGTCGAAGGTGATTCCACTATAGATCTAAAGGTCATAAAGAAAATAGCAAATTACAAAATATGAAACGTCTTTTAAACGTTGAACACACTTCCACATATAGGCAAACTTTATTTGACTGCCGTGGGACGTTATTTGGACCATTTTGAAGTTGGTCGGCTAGACGGTGTCAACGGAAGTATAACCGTCAACCAACTGTATACTCAGTTCACTCGATGTGGCACACCGGAATCATATTCACCTGGATCCTGTACTCGGAAATCAGGACGTCTGCGGATAAATAAGAAGCTGGTGTATTCCTCGTTTGCAAATCAGGCAACTGACTTCGCCAACGTTGCCACCAGCTGCTGAGCAAATAGCCTAACAAGTATTTTGTGCAAGATGCTAGAAGCTTTCCTCAAACACACAGTAATACGGCCTCTATATCCTAGCCCGAACAGGCACGAAACAGCTCGTGTGCAACGAACTTGCTTCTCTATTTGGACAGTATAAACGAGGTCTTACTTCTGGAGACATATTATTTTGTTTTACCAAAGCGTTAAGTTCGGTAGTTTTAATCCGAGGGATTAGATGCGATCAAACTGCGGAGTAGTTAGAAGGCCAGATCATCGGAGCTGAAGTGCATGCTGGCGAGTGTATGTAGCCTGCTTAAGATAGACGAGCTACAAACAGTGGTTCACTCCGCAGATATTTGCCTGCTCACAGAAATCCGGCTCAATGAAAAAAACAGATCTGATAGACTAGGCGAGCGGGTTCTGATGGTATTGCAGTGGCCATGGCAATAGAGTTGAGATCGGCTGCCTATTGCTGGTCAAAAGTTCTGTAAAGCAGTCACCCGCGAAATGTAACTGCAGTTGCATCGGTATTCAAGCCGCCGTCAGCCTACACCATGTCAATTAACTGTTGATGGTATCCGGGGTGTATCGTAGTCCGGGTGCAACACCAGAGGAAGACGGAGTATTACTGGGGTCATTCCAGTCGGTTTGTCAAACAGGCCATCACCTACTCGTTTGGGAAGATTTCAATGCTCCTAAAGCCAACTGGCTATCGGGAGTTGTTAGTGGTAGAGGGTTTGTACACGTGTTACTCAATCTATTCAACAATTTCACACTAACGGCAGGTTAGAGTGGCCATGAGATTCCGACCAGTTCAAATGGCATTGGTGCTTGACCAAATAATACCTCGGCACAGCACGGAAGTCACAAACGTATTGCTTACAACACCGTTTGGAAAGAGTGATCACGTGACGACTTACTTTTGTTCTAGTCTTCTCTGTCAGCAAAGCCGGCGCGCGGAGTGCAACTTTTTCACTGAATTAAAGAAAACAACTGATGTTGGAAGCTGGTAGAATGGCACGGAATATAGAAGACGCCGAGAGTTCGTGGTTGGACCTTTTTAACAACCTCCGGGCTCTCACAGATGGGAACTTCCCTCAGAAACAAGTCGGAGGTAAGGGTCGGAAGCCATGGGTTTGCACCTCTGTCCAAATTTTTGATGTTTTTATTCGCCCAACAGTACAATATCACACAAGAGGCAGGGAGAGTTGCGGGAACCTGCAAAGAAGCCATCATGGTTCCCATCTTCAATGATGGCAACCAATCAGATGTCAGAAATTACCGATAACTAGGCCTGACTAGTGTCGTCAGTGAAATTTTCCAACGTGTATTACGACAGAGCACCTGCAGAGTCCCATGCGAGTGGAAATTCTTCAGAGCCCCTCAACTTAGCTTTCTAAGAGGTGGACCTTATCCCACCAGTCTGGTGACTTTTGGACACTGTCATGAAGAAACTGGATGGAGAATAAGTGGTCAAGGTGTGCTTTTTAAATCTGCAGAACGTTCTCAATTCTGTCAACCACAGGCTTTTAGGCTGGAATTTACGAGAAGCTGGAATCTCCCCCAGCATCTGCAGGTGAATACGGACGTTTTTAGTTGGAAGGCCGTGTAAAGTGACAGTAAGAGCAGCATCGTCGGACGAAGGCTCTCCGTTAAGTGGACTACCTCGGGTGTCAACCCTCGCTCCTAGACTTTGTCTGGTATACATAATTAACCTGACCAACGACCTAGTTCACCCATGGTATCCGTATACAGATGACACAATGCTGACTAGCAGTTTGTCGGACTCGAACGCTCTCCGGGAGGACATTCTGGAAATCCGCGAATGGGCATCAGAGTGGGTTTTACCGCTGAACCTTCTCAAAGCTAATATCTTTGCTGACTCCCTCCAGTCGGCCTCCAGGTCAGACAGTTGAACTAACAACTATGCAGCGAACAAGAAACTTGGATGTCCAAGTCACCAGCACGTTTACTCCATCTGCTCAGTGTACCGCATCCGCGAGAAAAGCGCGGCGGGCGTTATATCGACTGAGATCTGTGCTCGTCGACCCATGCTCAGCAATGTTCATCCCAATGTACTCGACCATATTTCGTTTCCACCTTGAATATTCTGTTTAAGCTTGGCCATCAAATCTCAAAAATGGAATAGTTGTCCTCGAGATTGTACAAAAGCTCACCACACGTATGGTATGAGGTATGAAAGGTTAAAGTTACTAAGACCAGCTGGGTACGTTGAACTTATTCGCAAAAGGTCTCTTCTGCAGGTTTGTTCGAGATGCGCCAGAACAGAGAATTAGGAGTTCATAGGTTCACAAAAAACAGGATCACGATCGCCTGTTCAATTTAACTTTTTCACTAACCGGGTAGTCACCCCGTGGAACAGATTGCCTGAAAAGATCGCTGAGGCCGCGGGCGTAAATATAGTCAAAAGAGAACTAGAAAAGTGTTGGATTAACATAGTCGAAGTGTGATTTGTTTCTGCCGTTTAGGGCAACCCGAATTTGTCATTTCTCCACTTCTATCCATACACTTAGACCACCGCTGAACGCATTCGCATCGACAGGAAACGCAGTCTGGCCAGTCTCCGTATCACACCAGTCAAGCATCAGAATGTCAACAGAAGCAGGCTTTCATCAAGTTCTAGATTTGGAGTGTGAAATTTATTGCATTAGTTCAGCCGGTTGCTGAGGCACTTGGGGTTCTAAGCATCAAGATACGGAACCTTAAAAAGATCCTGGTTCCCACTTTCATTCTCTCCCATCCGACTTCGCGGACGACGACACTCGTCTGGTAATCCTGAAAAAATTCCTAGGACTACAAGATTTTACTCATCTGCTTATTATGAATGACTAATGTATTTTTGACAAACTGGGCATCAGTTCCTCACCAGGACTGTGAAAGCGGAGTCTTGGACTATTTGTGAACGCTGACACGACGAAAGGCGTGGACACGGCACGCCAGTGTCCGACGCAACACCTTTTCTGGTCAGATTCTCTCATTACTCGACTTAGTCCTCATTGACGAGAGCCACCTGGTAGACAGAGTGATCATCAAGCAGCCACCTGGACACAGTGACTACTTTCCGTTAACCTTTGATCTCATCTGTTACTGGTTACAACAAACAACAAAAAGGTCCACAGTTCGAAACTTTGATCAGGCTGATTTCAACGGCCTGAGAACCTATCTAGGTTCACTTCTTCTTGGCTATGACTCAGTGGACCACATCCACCCTGTGTGTTCCAAGACGCAATTAGTAGAGCGGACAACTCATTTGCAACGCACAAACTGTGCACTCGGTCTTTCTGGCCAGCCCTTCCACACGGGATACGTCGTATTCTCGAAGACCGTTCCCGTTTATTTGTGAGACATAAATTTACGGGGAACTTGAGAAACCCAAAAATGCTCCACATTGTTTGCAACGGGTGTAGGCAATGAATCCATGAACACGCAAAACCCGTACACGCAAAGATTCTCCTTGGAGCCCGCGGGAACAAAACTTCTCATTTAATCATAAGAGACGACTAAGAAAGAACAAGCTTTCAGATCTTCATGACTGCCCAACGGTGAGACTTGTTCTGGCTGCCTAATTGTGGCCGAGTCATTCAGGGAGTACTCGGTAGTCTGCAACTCCGCACTACCGAACTGACATCCTATCTTACCCCTGCAGAAATTAAGGAAACCACTCGTTACCGCTGAATTTTTCGTGCTGGATGTTGAAAACTTTTCATTCAAGGTTAATTCATACAGTACAGTGGGTCCTGAGAAGATCCATCCCAGAATACTCAAGGAGGCAGAGGCTAGTCTGTCCCAACCTCTTTATGTGCTGTTCAAGCAAATATTGCAGGCTGGCATTCTCCCTAGTGGACAAAGCCACTGCCTTGCGAGCAGCTACATCGCCTGGAAGGGCAAGGGCAATGTACTCATACAACGAGCTCAGTTCTGACTTTATGTCAGATAAAGTTCTCTGGGTATCATTCAGGGCTTTTTCTACCGTGATTATCTATGCGCTCACATCTTTAGACGCCTTGTAGTCACACATGCACGCGTCTGATTTCTGCTCGCTCTGAGTGGCGAGTAGAGGATTTAACGTGGCCTTCAGTGGGGTGCAGCTATCTCGGAAGAGACAGCTCATACAGATAAATGATATTTTCGAAAAAGTGAGCAAGGCGCACTGGTCCTCCCTGAGGCCAGTACACTTGAAGTGGTACCATTGTAGGCACGTCTGGTATTGCATACCGTTCCGAACAGTCATGTGGCAGCCGAAACGACCACAATCACTCGATACTTCTGATCCACCGATGCTGCTGGATCTCTTGCGTGTCATTGTGTTATAGTCTGAGAGTGAATATGACAGTTGTTGATGAAAAGGAAACACGAGGCTATAAAACAATACGGATACTATCAAACAAAAATAAGCTAATATACAGTGATTTATGCTATTCTTCAACGAACAGCAATGATCGTATACGATTGTTTTTTTATCCAATGGGCACAAAAAGGAAACGCAAGTCTAGAAATTAATACGCATAATATCGAACACGAATGATACAATACTCGATGAGCTATGCTATCCGACAAAGAATAGCAATGATCGTGTATAATTTTTTTGATGCACCGGACACCAAGATAGCGAAAATACGAACAGACAATGACAGCGAGGAAAGTTAGATCAAATTTCGAGTTACCCGCGCAAACGTCTTTTCTTTTTGGTAGAATTTTTGGGGTTAACACCAGATCAGATGTTTCGTCTCCATTCTTCAGTTCTGCGGCATTTCCCCCAGGGTCAGTGCCAGGTCCTTTGTTATTCCTCATCTAAATCAACGACCTTCCGGGCAATATTTCCAGCAACGCCCTCCTATACGCCGACGATCTAAAAATCTGCAATGCCATTGACCCTAGTGAACCGCAGACTAGCCTTTACGTAATTGTGAACCAATCTGACGGCAGGAGCCCTCCGCTAAATGAAAATAAATGTGCTCACATATCATTCGGTGGAGATTCTGGCAATGCCTTCATGAATCATAGTATGTTAAGCATAGTAGATATCGTAAACATCGGTCTGACGAAAGATATGGGCATCTGATTGTCGTCTAGTTTATCCTTCCTGTATCACTATGAGATATCGGTAGAAAAAGGACTCGCCACTCTTGATATGATGAGCCGCACTTTCTCACATGCAGACATGGAAGCTTATCAAACGCTTCATGGCGTTCACATGAAACTGTTCCTCTAGTATGCGAATCAGGTCGTGTATGCCGGTCGGAAGAAAGACATATTGGTTGTTCAGCTTGTATAACACACTGCCAACAGGCTGATCATGGGCTTAAGAGACGCCACGTACGAGACTCGACTTGAAATTCTTGATCTGTGTCCACTTGAATTTGGACGACTCCGCGGCGTTTTATTACTCACACACATTTTCTTTAGAGTAGGGGTGGCAGAGCAGGTCTTCACTGTAGCTAATGACGACGGCCGGCAGGGACATAATAGAAAGCTATTCAAGCCACTTCCTCGTAGCTTTCTAAGGCAGCTTTTTGCAGGGTTATTAACCATTGGAATAGCCTATCGTGGTGCTGGTTCCTAAGTTCCTACGCCCAAAGTTTCCCCGGCCTTATGTTAACGTGAATCGGAAGTCGCAGTGAGAAGACGGTGAATCTGCAAACATACTTCATTTATTGATCTACTCACCGTCCACAAGCAGACTTCAACACAACAATTAAGGCCTCTAGGGAGTTGGACGTGAGAGAACCTTGAGCACAACTACAGGGCAGCCGCCAGAAAGGATGAATATCCACGAGAATTCCAGTCGACCTTCAGAATTCAAACAAGCGTCAGACTGGTCGAGCAACATTCCCAACGGTAACAGCTAAGACATTGTTTTCCTACTGAATGTAGCCATTAGTAGCGGTGATGGCGCGGATTCAGCATACAACTACAAATTAAACTACGATACCTACTCCAATACACTAACTTTGGTGCTAGAGTTGGTCTCATTATAAGCCTTTCTTCCGAGGTCACCAGCGACGTTTTCAGGGATAGTTTTGGAGCTACGCCTATTTCTCACTTATTTAAATTTCAACATGCGAGTAATCCTATTTTGTTCTTGTTATTCGCTGTACTCCACAACAGCATGCTACATCCTGTTTTCGAATGTTTCGTTTCAGATAAACAGTGAGCAAGGACAATTGACTGTGTCCGGGGACTCTGGACATCCCCCTCGAACCAGTGTATCAACCGCTGGAATCACTGAAAACCCGTTGAACCGATTGAACTGAAATACAGATACATTGACCAATCGAATAACAACGTTTTTCAAGGTCTGTATTTAGGTGTTCTGCGGTCGCGCTGTCCAGGGGTTCTGGTACGTCGCCGGTCCGCGAACGCACGCGGTGTGTTTTTTCCCACGTGGTCATGCTGTTCATGCCGTTAGGTAGTGTGGTTGAAAGTGATAGTTTGGAATGCGTTGACCGATTTTCCACCGGAGAATAATCTTTTTTAAGTATTCCTGTCAGATGCCATAAGTTGGATATCGCCCACAAGTGATCGCAGCTGTTAACAGGACAACTAGTGTTTCCTCTCGAGGCGGTTGAGACATCTGAGCAGTTATCCCGTGCGAATGTGACTAGGCGTTTGCTTATGAAGTGGTGACAAGCAATAAATTAAGCATCTATTATAGTCGGTGACAGTGGTGAAGGTGTCGGAAAAATTGCAGTGCTCATTAACTGACACTGTGTAACCATAGCCAACACCAGTGGTGAACACGGTCACCTCATGAAAGCTCGGACCGAATTATGATCCCAGCTGATTGCAACGTTCTTCCGGTCATCTGCACTACTTCCTCATGTCGAATTTTGTTGAACAACGTTGTAAGTGGCACCACTGATGTCTGCCACCTTTTTAGCATAGCCCGGTGTAGTTTGTTCCGTCCCACTACCTTGTCATCCCGAAGCACTACAAGTTTATCCTTAGTATCCAGTGTGATAACAAGTTTGTCAACACCCCTTGGCGAAATCCTACAGTTCATATTGGGTGCTACGATCTTTTGATCCCTCCTGTATACGGAGCAAAAGTAATCCCGTAACGCTTCACCAACTTTTCGGTCCTCTCCCATTATAAACGATGCCACATTAAAAACCCTGCCTAGGTACTCGCAAATCCTGACCTGCTATTGTACAAAAATATAGAGGTGTTTAGGGTTCTGCGCAGCAGTCATGGCTGAGTTCCTCTCATACCACTGGCTTCTCTGGTAGTCGCTTTTGTATTTTGCGGGCTGTTATTTACTGCTCGAGTTCATCCTATACCCGATCTGAGCCTGGGATCTAGCACTGGTTAACTTCCGTATGGTTCCTCTGCCTCCCCTCCTAGATCGTTTTGCTTACTGTGTCTGCAGAGCATGTTCTTCACTTGTGCTCAAGCTGTTGTCCCTTATGGATTTCCATTGCTGTTGTCAGTACTGCCCCTCCAAATTCACGCCTATGCCGTGCTATTTTACCTGATTTACGTCTGCCTTCGGATATTTCCGAGTAAATTTAGGAATCAAAGAGGCATTCATTGAAACTTTGTTTGTGCTCACTGCGTGATCTCTCTTCCAAGAGGTTCAGAGAGGGAGAGAGCCAATTCCGTCGTGTCTCGCTCAAAGTAATCGCTAAGTCTAGGATAGGCAAGTAGTATCTCACTCTAGGTCAGGTGGACTCTCGTACTTGCTGGTGTGCCGCAGTATCATTAGGCTCTTCGAGTGGTTTCCGGCCGGAATCAAATGTGCCTCGCACCAATTCTATCTTCTAGTCTATTTCAGGTACGTTTGAATCCCTTATAATAATAATATATCGGCGCTCATCGAATACAGCTATCATAAGACGCACAAGCAAGCTCCTCCTCAACTATAAACATCTGAGGACTCATGTACACACTACGCGTAGGGTATTTTTGAGGTGCAAGTTATCAGCTGCTATACATGTTTTTCGCGCATTTGAAGTCAGACCTGTGTATGACTCCATCCCTCACAAACAGCGGGCCTGCCTTCTCTAGTGCAGGAAACCCAGAACGCCCTACTGAAACATACGTCATTACCAATGTCTTCATACCTCCGAACCCAAATCACACACTGACCCTCGAGTTGCCGCATCTAGCCTAATCCATCGCCCGCAAACAAAGCCATCGTGCAGTAGACAGTGAGCTAACATTCGTAAGATGTAGCCGAGCTAACGAAGCCCGTGAGACGAGAGCGTCATGCTCAGAGATTGACAAAGTCTATCCGTTCCGAAAATACGTCGACGAACCTCGTCATTGCTGACACGATGTTCCCATCACAAGTCGCCAATTCTTCGGAGACGTCGATGGTCGTAAACGGACACCCTGTGAACATGTGATGGACCAGGTTTCCCAGCCGTACGATAGGGCCACCCTTACAGTATCACTATACACTCGGTCTTTCGCAGAAAGGCTGAGATCATGTCGGCGCCACGGATGGCATAATTTGATAAACACCATCCGAATCTTGACGGTATGAGCTGTGACTTCATCGGACATCCCACCAGCGCTGATACAACTCCCAAATTACTTAAAATTCTCGACTATTTTCAACGGATCACCACCATGAGTGAGAGCAGGGACAGAGTCATGAGTAAACTCAGCGACCATAACTTTTGGTTCCCTGACATTATTTAATGTGTTAGCACCATGTCATCATTTGTGGCTACTATGACAGCTGAGGCAGACAAGATGGGTAACTAACTGTTTAAGATGAACATAAGCGAGACAGCGTGGTCAAGTGACCTTCATCTGTTTATTTTTTTGTTGGTACATAGCTAGCGGAAGCCGGGGCTTGTTTTGTATCCGCGTTGGTTTCGGTGCAGGAGAGGAACTCAAGGTGTCGCGACGTTGTGTCGTGTTGCGACAATCCGTTGACAACGTACAGACGGGCAACCCACGTATACCAGCCGAAAGTAACCAGCAGTGATTAGAGGAGCTGAGATGAGGTATTGTGAAGATCGCCTCTCGGAAGTGACTGTGGGCATGACAAAACAAGCGATACGTTGCAATGACGTACCTGCAGGGTGAGCATGCATATCCCATTTCACCTCATGTACTACGCAATCATTTGGCAACCCACTTTTCAATAATACAATCCATCGTTTGTCGTTTGAACGGCTCCTGAATTAGATGCTCCTCTTCTCCTGAGCGAGGATGGCGGGGGGAGGTTGATATCAGAACTGATAAAATCCCTTCGGACGGTTTAAGAAACTGAAGAGCTACCTATTGATTGTAATTACTGTTTTCTAAAAGGGAGCCCGGACTATGTGACAACCATAGAGGCACAAGTCTGGTATCTGTTGTGTCCAAGTTACTCACAAGCTTTATATTACCTTGACTCAGTAAGCCTAGAGGGAGTCGGACACGTGGAGGGCAGGTGTGATTTCGGTCCGGTCGAGGGTACGTTGATCAAGCTTTTACCTTGCGATGGATCCTGACGCATCGATACTCTCACAGGTAACCGACGGTCGTGGTCTTGTAAGATCTGAAAGCTTTCTTCGATTCGGTTACTCGTAACGTTATCTGAACTTACCTTGTTTGGAAAGAAGTTCATGAAAGACACCTAAATTCGTTGAGATCACTGTATGCTCTCTCTGGAAGCAGAGTAAGAGTTTATAGACAATTTTACCAAGTATTCATCATTTCGAGTGGTTTGTGAGGTTGTTTGATCTCCCCTTTCTGTGCAAATTTGTCATGTACGACATTCTGGAAGTATGCTTGAAGAATCCAGTGAGCTTGATGTTGAACTCCTTGCAGGTGCTAGGTTGACCGACATGGAGTATGCAGAGCACAACCTGCTGAACAATACCAGTGGTCGGCCTGGTTTGTATGGAATGCGCCTCACACCTTCCAAGCGAAAAGCATTGCCTCAATACTAAGGTATCCCCACTCTCATGTGCTTTATTGTGGACAGTCCGTTTGAGACTGTGTACGCCTTCACATACTTGGGCAACACTATCTCGTCAGCCCGTAATGTTGCTGATGAGACATCACGGAGGATAGCGATGGCGCAGGTTAACTTCGCCAGCCTACATCATCTGTGGCATCGAAAATAAGCTCGATTGTTGTTGAAGGGGAGGTCACGTAGTGGTTGTGTGCATTCTGTTGTCCTCTGTGGTTCGAAACTCTGGCGTGTTGGTACGGTTGGCAGCATCCGATTCGGATTAGCCTGTCACATTGACCGAAGACAAATGACGGCTGCGCTTGACCATCACCGTAATTGGCTTGCGCCACATCACTTGCGGTTCCCCCCCACCACATATCCAGTGTAAACCCGAATGAGTAAGACCGGTAGGTGTGTGACTGGGGCCTTTGCGTCCATCCGGCCAATGTTGGTTAGCCAGTTGATTGGCTAGCAGGGAAAGGAAACTCTTATCTCTCGGAAAGTAAACAAAGAGAGACTGCACTGACGATATCTAAACTGAGAAGATTTGTGCGGTGTAATACAAGAAGCATTACAGTATAGGAGTGCATGTTAGTGCATCCCAGAGAAGATGCGGATGAAAGACAAAATTCACATTGAACTACGAAAAGTCAGACAGACCATTCATCGCACAGTACACCAAAAATGCTGAAGAAATGAACGGGTAGAAGTTTGCAGACATCCAAGCTGCTAAAAAGATGGGCGGATTAATTGCCAACGACCAGGTTCTTGGCCGATGTAGTCATTAACAGATGCAGAGTGGATATACCAATATGATCTACCTGGTCTGAACCTAACGTAGTCGTCGTCTCTTCGCCGACGGTGTACTGAGTACGTTGGTGACCTACTAATCCCAAACGGCCAGCGCGTTCGCGGCCACAAATATCGCAACTTCATATAGTCATGCCACTGCGACCTAGGGCACCGATGGCTCCCTTGCGTACCGCGCCTGTTGGTAACGAAGATGTAAGCAGAAATGCTGCGTTTGACCATTGTTGTCTCCACTAGTTAGTGCAACTCAAGTGGATTGATCGCGTGAGTAACACAGCAGTTCGCGTGCGTGCACTGGGGGATGCTCGGGATGCACGATCAGTTAATCAACTAATTACGTTACACAGCTTGCGGTGGTTGAGTCACATACTCCACGTATGATGTGAGCGTTTACCTTACCGGGCATTGTATACTTGTACCACTGTCAGTTGGGTGAGACTACGTGGTGGTCAGACAACAACATGGTCACGAAATGCAGACACCCTGGCTGTTTCATTAACCAAAGTGAGTTGATTTCGATTTTCTGGCTGGGCTTCTCGTGATCACTCAAATTGCTGATTAGCAACACAACCGGGGATGGTGGTGTATCACAGTTAGCGGCGTACCCACGTTCACACTATTTCCAGCTCTCCCGCCTAATCTTTTATTACTGTCGTTACTACTCTACAACCTCTCTTGCAACGTTCCTCCTCCTGGGATATTCCATGTCACTATCGTGATGAGCAGCGGCTCGAGTCACGGTACTTTCTGCTCAAGTTCGCGGCTGTTGTTTTGATGACGGTGATGTCTGTGGATACCTTACTGTCACCTGGGGACATTTCTCATCACCGTCGTTTTGAAATGTTTATTGTTCTTGTGCTATCTTCTGCGTGACCTGCTGGTGAATGAACCATCCTTCTTCTCTCGGTATTACTTCCTTCTTTGCCTGAATGTTCTTCTGGATTCCTATATTTCCGTGATCTTCATCCACTTAGTTCTGTAGCTGCGAGTCTTGAAAAAGATTTTGGTGCATTTGCATTAATCCCGTTTACCAACCGATGCTGCGGCCGACTGGCTTCTGGTGGGAGGCGTATGGGTGATGGTCTGGTGCGGCGAAATGAAGTCCTTCACCACAGAGCTGGCCAATGTAATTTCGGTTGGTCTCCCGGCTGGTGCCCTGGCGACTCAGTCGGTTGCTGGAGACGTTAGGTGAGGCAACGGTTAATCGGGCCCAGTGACTTGAACTTTGTCGTTTGTCTGAGTTGTCTGTGAATTAAGTGCACCTAATGACGCGGGATAATGAAGGTCATAAGGAAGTTGTTTTGCTGATGACGTTATACTTTCTTTTATAACTCGGTCATTCGTTTGCACCTTGACGTTGAATGCTCGCGTATTTGCATAATTGCTTTTA
This sequence comes from Paragonimus westermani, assembly GCA_008508345.1. NCBI lineage: Eukaryota > Metazoa > Platyhelminthes > Trematoda > Plagiorchiida > Troglotrematidae > Paragonimus > Paragonimus westermani. The sequence continues at coordinate 123,772 of QNGE01000962.1, read as the reverse complement.
TTTGTTGGGTCTCCCCTCTTCTCTCTTTTATTGTTCAGGGCCTTCCATTTTCTCCATGATTGTGTAGCAGTCGAACACTATCATGAAACTGATATATTGCTGTATTTGATTATGACGATGGTGGTCATATTAATCGACTGCTCTTCCTGTCATCCGTTACTCCGCACCGGTTCCTGCTGACAAAATTCTGTTAAAACTTTTTTATCTCCTATTGTACAGAACTGTAGGATTGCTGGAACTCGCGGACGCTAGAAACTGGACATCACTGACATTCCTCAAAAGTCTTGTAATTGGGACTAAACGGAACTGAGTTGCAGTCGTAAAGTTGTGAATAGATTGCAGTGATACGCTTTCAATCATTGGTGTCGGGAGAGGTGTTCGGTTTTAACCGACACATGTTCAACATCTGTGTGGAGCATCGAGGTGTGGCTAAGGATGAAGCCATAATACACACAATGCACTGTTTTAGGCGTTTGAAGGGTCGCTGACGAATCAGTGGTCAATTAGCTTTGTCACAGGACTCTCAGGTGTGTATGCTCTGAACTACTTCCTTATCCGTCAAACCTAGTGTTTCTGTATTGCCCAATACAACATTTCGAAGAAGGTCGTTTGTCGCAAATTACACACTCTCACAAACTCTTAAGCGCCAGTTGTCTATTTTAAGCACTTTTCCACCTGCTGTAAAAAAGATAAGTGGAAATGGGAAGAAAAATGCGCGTACGGTCTGGCCTTACCAAGTTCTAAGTATTAGCATGAGTAGGTCCCAGATAAAATCGCCTATTCCTCCTCCTCTTTTTAACCTTACGCTAACTTTCAGGAAACCGGTGAACACTGGTAGGAGCTCGAAAATCAGAAGCTTTAGCAAACATGGTTAATGGGCCAATCCAACGGTAACAGATCAGGAAGCCTAGTGTCAATAAAAATTCCCAACGACTTTGGAGTTTTATACGGACGTTGGGATAGTTGATCATTTCAGATTGTAAATGTTACGTAATTCTCTAAGAGAATATAGCTTAGAGTAATCCAGCTGCTAGGGATTTGTCCTAACATATTAGATTTTGTTGCATTACTCATGCCGATGTTCGAATATTGATGTGATTTGTACGAAATGTACATTCAAATGACTGGGAAGGCAACCCTCATCTCACGAGGGTCTTGGGTTTGGGGCTTACCGAAAGTTATCTTACCACTTTATCTCCCCAGAGTTGTGTCCTAAAGTTTTCACGAGTTGTAATTCTTCCGATCGTGCATCGTCCTTTTTATTGATATTACAGTTCTCGGGCTCTTGTGGCTTTTCACAGTTTTTCGGGCTTCTGCCCTTTAGTTCCCTTTTAAGCCTGTTTGTTCTGTACGTTTGTTTTTAGCTACCCACTTGGTTTACTCCTTTGGATGGTTCTGTCGAAAGCTCTTCGAGTGGCGGCCTAGTGTTTGTTTTCACCTCCAAACCGTTTCCGCAGACACTATTGCTCCGTTTGTTGTGTATGAGGCAATGGAATAACAAATAAGTACGAATTTACGACGAAAAACCAGGGAAGGTAATGAAAATCCATAAAAAGAAGGGTCAGCAGCCCTACTGATGCAGTCACCGTTGAGTGCAACCCTGCCGTATCAGGGAGCGTTTCCAAGTAGCTCTGTGAATAGCCATGAATTCCTCAATCTGGTATGTGGTATCTGCCGACCCTGCTCAGCGGAGCGATCGAAGCTTTCGTGAACCATGCCCACTTCATTGACTGACCGCCATGTGGTTTATTCCAACCATTAGCAGTCATACTAAGCGATGTGCGATGCAGCAGAAGCTCCATCGATGTTCGGAGTATCCGACCCAATAATTGAGGACTGTGTATTTTCATTCCCCTCGTCACTGGGCGTGAATTAACACATTTCTCCAGTACGAGGCATCGGACTGTTGCGTTGTTCATACGGCCAGTCTATCAGGTACGGACCAACCGGTACGTTTGCCACTCTTGTGGTTTTTTGTGTTCGATATAATGTATTCTGCACAAATGGGCTAGAGTTCTTGTTGCGTCTTCGACTGAGTACAATCATCCCATAGGATGAGCGCAAGAAGAAGAAAGCGAAGTTTCCACAATGGGGACTTTATTCACTTTACAACAGAGCCGGGAGGGCCGAAAAGATTAAGTAGTAAATGTGTTGGAGCACGTAATGTAGACCCCATACTACCAGTTTGTTTAGAAACACATTACATCACATCTCTAGTTCACAGAGCAAGGTTGGGCGCATCTTAACCCTTACCTTTACGCGACAATCGGACACCTTTAGGGCGCTTTTATACTTTTTATGTTATCTGCGTGATTCATGTCATACATAGGGGTAACAGATTTCAGATCAACCTAAAATACTAAAAGATACCGTAGCCTTGTATTCCTATGTCAGAATGCCGTTGGTAATTGTTTGCGAAGGTTCCGGGAAGGAAGGCAACCAGTCTGTCGTTCCGAACAGAGGTAGCCATTATCGCTAGGTCGGAGACGTTCTTCCCCATGGCTAGCGAAACGGTCCGATCAACCGTTGTGACGGTTACATTCTCCTTGTTTGATGATTCAAAGCAAACGCCAAATTTCGGTAAAAGTAATATGTTGTTCTTTACGAGTGGATGAGCTGGGTCGGAGAAGAGAGAAACGTGCTGAAAGTATTATGTGAACCGACTAACGGCCCGTTGTTGAGAATCACAAGAAGGGAATAAACTCCGAAGAAGGTTTAAACGGCTAAGTTTACTACTGTGCAACCTACACCAGAAAGATCTTAAGGGAGGACCAGAATGACTCCTTCCCCACTTGCTCCCCAGCTGTCGGATTCACATTAATGTGAGTTGGCCATCTCACTACTGTTTACCGCGACAATGCTGGGTAATTTGGTGAACAACCATACCCTCGATACTATTCATCATGTCATTACAGGTTATCAAGTTGAACCTCCTTATAGGTTCTTTTGGTGTATCTTGTGACTACGTTTCCGAATCGTGTGTTCAAGTCCGAACAAGTATTCTACCTACAACTGGGCATACCAGAGGCTGTTTGATTGTATCCCAGTTCCAGACATCCCGTCAGTCTATCGACACAGACCAGTGTCTTGTTTATTTCTCATGTCTGTATATCTCTGTTCCGAGAGTTTTTTGGATTTTACCCCGAGTAATCTCCTCAATGCTGCGTTTGACTTCCCAGGATGGCTTAAACACCTCACTTCACTGTACTTGTCAGTAGTATGAGCGCACGACTTGTCTTACCTGGGTGAATACTCGGCTAGGTGGTGTGTTTTGTATCTGGGTGTACCACGCTGACAATAACTGTCGGCTACCACAGCTATGCAGATCTCACATTTTCAACGCGCTAGATGCTTCACCAAGCTGGTGTGACCTCTGCTTCCTTCAACTGCAAGGTGTTGCAAAATTAACAGGACTGAACCTGCCCTTACTCATGGTGGTGATCCGTTGAAAATAGTCGAGAATTTTAAGTAATTTGGGAGTTGTATCAGCGCTGGTGGGATGTCCGATGAAGTCACAGCTCATACCGTCAAGATTCGGATGGTGTTTATCAAATTATGCCATCCGTGGCGCCGACATGATCTCAGCCTTTCTGCGAAAGACCGAGTGTATAGTGATACTGTAAGGGTGGCCCTATCGTACGGCTGGGAAACCTGGTCCATCACATGTTCACAGGGTGTCCGTTTACGACCATCGACGTCTCCGAAGAATTGGCGACTTGTGATGGGAACATCGTGTCAGCAATGACGAGGTTCGTCGACGTATTTTCGGAACGGATAGACTTTGTCAATCTCTGAGCATGACGCTCTCGTCTCACGGGCTTCGTTAGCTCGGCTACATCTTACGAATGTTAGCTCACTGTCTACTGCACGATGGCTTTGTTTGCGGGCGATGGATTAGGCTAGATGCGGCAACTCGAGGGTCAGTGTGTGATTTGGGTTCGGAGGTATGAAGACATTGGTAATGACGTATGTTTCAGTAGGGCGTTCTCGGTTTTCTGGCTGCAATCCGAGGTACAGTGTCCACCTCTGATCGAAGATGCTCTTGTATGGCAAAAAATAGATGTCGGTAACGCTTGTGTTGGGTACATATACATGTAGATATACGTAATAATTGTTGTGCCATTTCCTCCTCAGCTTTTTCATCTATTTTTATGTGAAAACTGTATTGTGTCTATCTTGTAAGCTTGCATTGTATGGCAGCACGTCTGATTGGAGTTGATTGCCACTGTAGCCGCTGTTCCCCGCAGAACTGCAGGAAATTATGGAAGGCTCGTAGAAAGATCCAGTTGTAACGTGACGGATTGCACTAACTGACGGACATCTAGATGCAGACAGTTGATTCTGACGCTCCCGTGTTGGGTGGTACCTCCAGTGGTCGTTATGTGTGCTCGCGGGACTTTTGACCTGACAACCGGTGCGTGTCGACTGTACTGAGACTCGTTCTGAGTCTTCATCATCCATGGCACACTTACTCATCTTCTAGACTTCGCATGGCAGCATTTCCACGCAAAGTATCTGCTTGTCTGAAGGTTTCCATTATTAGGCAACCCATTCAGATTAAACAAATAAATTTTGTTCTAGTTGGTTTTCTTGAATTTCTTATCTCTTTTGCGAGTCGTCTTTTTATAGGAAGCAGAGGCGTTTTCAGATCATTTCATTTGTTCAAGATAATCAAGCGTTAACTAAGGCCAGTTAATTTGATTTTCGACTGATTTGGTGGCTGTTGTACAGTGCTGCCAAGCTCATGACCTCTTTTTTCCACAGTAAGTCAGTGTTCCGACGTTAACCACCCAGGTTTGTGAGTTGAAATTATGATTTTTCGTGTTATTCCATATTCGTCTAGTGTCCCTTGAACGAATTGTTTACCCTATGGATAATCGGTATGCATTTTTTCAGCGTGCTCATGCCTAATGCCCGTGTTACGTCGAAAAGATAAGCGTATTTGGTTTCTATGACCATCCCGCTATTAACTGCCGTTCAAGTTAGGTGAAAGTAAGCTAACTTGCTCGTTTGTCACTATATTTTGCTAGACGTCATACACAATTTTAGAAGATGGAGAACGAAGACAGTGTTGAATTTCAGCAAACTTGGGCCAGTTTGATTCAATCATTGGATGTTGGTCCGGACAAAGCTAAAGAGATCGAACAGTTGCCCGCTGATCAGAAGCGTCATCTATTAGAGAGTTACGTGAGTCTGTGCAGCTTTCATATTCACATTTGCGCACCGTGTAGGTTGCCAAAAATCCCAAATGTTCTGCATTTCACTATGTCACATTGATCAAAGGCTTAAGGGTCGGTCGTTCTACTTTGTCAAAGGTGAGCTTCTTACGCGGTAAGCATTGTAAACCGTTTTTTCTCTGGCAGCATCCCCGACGTGGTGATGGGCAACAAGCTAAGGAAGTTTTGCGAGCCACTGAGATCTCCTTGAGAACCAACAATGTGGGGTAAGCGTCTTCACTATGGGTTTGCTATCATCTACCTCCCGCATAGGTGGGTCTACGATTTTCTGGAACAGGACGGCTTGGACGTGTTAGTTACATACGTCTCACGAGTAATTCACATGCGGTGCGTTCATGCGCTTTCGGTTATTCCTCCTCTTCGAATCTGACTCTCCGATATATTAAATTTGAGTTTCTGTTGACATGTTTTTCATCATTAGCGTACAAACATACTTGATCATTGTCGCTTCTGATACTTTTTTCTCACTCGTACTTCGCAGTCTATACTAGCGTGATACTGGCGACATCTTTGTATTAAATACGGTACTCGTATTTTTTTCCAACGATGTAGTTCAAACACTGGTGTCGAAAACAGCACGTTGGAGGTGGAACCGATGATGCCAACTGAGTTCTATGAGTCTGAAGAAAATCTACAATCCTCACTTCGAATAAAACGAAAACCATCTCCCGGTCTGCGTAACTTGTGGTGCATGAGCAGCGGAAAGGGTGAAACTTTTGATCGTTATCAAACCTGTCGATTACTCAGGCTGCCAAACCTGTTGGACTCCGTACGTGACAGTCTACATCAGGCTGTAAAATGTTTTCGAGCCCTGTTGAACAATCAGGTTAGTGTACTTTTGCATCTGTTTATAGTGCATTTATGTACAGTTTATTCACACTGAATTATTGCGTATGAATGCTGTCTACCTGAGTTCGCCCGTTTATACTGGCTACGGCCACAAGGTCTCATGATGGTCGTTATATAGTCTCGTGTCGTTCAACCCCAAATCATTACTTCACAACTGGCTTCGTCCTCGTTTGGGATCATAAAGCAGGTCAAAGTGGCAACCCTTTGAGGTACAAACCGAATCCCTTGTTCGGTAGTTTACTAGGCCTATGTGCGCCGTTTGTGATGTTGGAGAATTATGTACACTTGTGTACTTGTTCACATGCCATCGCTGTTTCTACCGGATGAACTTAAACAAGGACAAAACTGGTCGGGGTGGCCGTCCGAGGGTGAGGTTTGTGCACAGTGCTTTTCCTTTTCACTTAATCTAACAACTGCAACCTTTTCCCGTAAGAATCCTACATTGTAATACTTCATATGTATCGATAAATTCGTTCATTTAGATTTATAGTATCACGCAAGGAATTTGTTTCCGCTCCTTTTGCTCATTTCAGAAACGTAATATTCTAGGTTTTGACTGGTGGAATATCACTGGAAACTGTTATATACGGTTAACTCGTGCTTTTGGGTTTTTCGAACGACTGACTGGCAATGGCTCTATTCATCTATCTTCTATTCATCCTATCTTTCGGCTGTCAATTTGCGTCCATGTTTTGTCATGCACAACATATACTTACCGTTCATTGTATATTACTTACCACTGTTTATCTAAAAAGTGCTTACGCGTTTTTTTCTTCAAAGCGAGGATGTTCCATGGTATTTGATCACCCCCGGGCCATCAATATGATAACGTTGTGTCTGTTACACCCTAGCTACCAGTGAGTCGTCTTTTTCCATTTCCCTTTTTATGTCGATGGAAAACCTTGTTGGAGAGGAGGACATTAGCCACTACTTCCACCCTACTCCATTATGTCCCCTTATTTTTTAGTTGGTGTTTCTGATCGCGTATTGTTCGGTAGTCTGATCCATCTTTTATAAGGGATGTGCAGGTCCGCGTATGACATTTTCGATCTTGTTTCTTTCAATTACAACGATGTCTGCCCAATCCCCATTGATGAATATAGCATTATTTTTATCAGTCAGCTGCGTGCTGACGTAGCCTGTCCGACCAAATTGTCATCTGACGATCAATAACAGGGGATTGTTTGGCGTCCTAAACTGTTTACAATTTGCGTTTACGTAACAAAGTTCTCCCTCCCTCTGCAACGGGGTGGTGTAACGGCTTAAAAACTTTTTATGGGAGATCACTTGTCATGCGTGGAGTGTTTTTCGTTACGTTTCCTACACTAATCGTCTTGGTTTGTATGAAAAATGGGCTGCAGACTTGCTAAACATAATTGTAACAGTCACATTACACGCGACCTCATTCATTCCTGTGCTTCTTTCTAGGTATGCATAAATAATCTGCTCTAAATTCTTATTGTAGTTTGGTCATTTAACTTTTATGATGCAAGTCACGTGAGACTGGGTTTATGAATGCTTGTGTCGTGTAATCAGCCTGCGAACACTTGAATTCTTCATCCTGCTCGTCTCGTTGAGTCACCTCGTCGCTGGACACTAGCGTTATGCCACAAATTAGCGTTCACTTTTTCACCCAGCTTGCTTCTGTCATTGCTTTTTTAGACACTGTCTTTCCGAAACAGTTTCCAGGAACCAGCTAATTCTTTTACTTCGCTCATGCAGGCCATTCCAGCTGTTGGCAATAACTGTTGAAGATAACTTTGTGACTTCCGACTCCACTAACCCTGAGGCCAGTGAGTGCATAGCTTGCATTCAGCCCACATTCAACGCGACATCCCACATGACAAGAGGTGACAATATGGTGTAATGCTGGAACGCTGGTTTTTCCACTCGTATCAACAAAAGATCCATCTGTTTTGTACATTACTGCATAGGATTCTTCAGTTAATTGCTTCCACGTTTTTTTTCTGTCCCATCACGCACGTTTCTATACCTAGTTGTGTGATAGTTCTCTCATTTAAACTTGACTCTCCTTCACAGAACGAAGACACTTGTGCTCGAACTACTGGCTGCTGTTTGCCTCATCATCGGTGGCCATGAACGAGTGGTCAAAGCGTTCGACAACTTCAAACGTGAAGTCGGCGAGTCTGCTCGCTTCGAAAATCTTGTGCATTACTTCTGTACCCATGAAGCTAGTGCTGGCGATGATTATAGTGTCGATTTTATGGTAAGTTCGTTTATTCTGCCTCTAGGACAATTTATGGTAGCTTTACCTTTTTGTTACTCGGACTCATTGTCTTAAGACACATTAATACTTATATGAGAAGACATTTTCTTCAGAGTGCGTAGATTTGTGTTATTTTTCTAAGGGTTGCAATGTCCTTCAATCATGTTCTCTGCTTTGGTGAATCAAACATTGCCTCAGGGCGATGAGCTCTGTGCTTAACGCAGTTTCAGACCGGATCACATAGACTGTGGTCAAGCGACCTACAGCCGGATCACATCCTAGCTATATTGACAACCATTTTGAGTGACCTCGTGAAAACCACGCCTGACTGTTAATCACGTGGCTGCGATCTCTAACTCAGGCTACCGCGACTACTTCTGATCACTGCAACAGCCTAATTAGTGTCCACCCCACAGGTTGGTACGTCGCTGCAAGCGTCTTGTGGTGTAAATGCCGGCATCTTTTTTAAAAGGGCCGTATCATCCCGACGGCGAGTTAATTGACCGCGTTTTATTTTATATATATATATATGCGTCATTACTGAGGGGCATCCCATATGGTAAGTGAGGAACCGTGTTAATCTGTCTAGAAAGTACCTGCTTTAACGTATCGTTCTCACTGATATGACGGTGTCGTCAAAATTACTAAAACAATCGTTTTGAATGAACCGGTAAAACTCGATCTGACGCCTTGCACATTGTATATCTCACCATACCTATTCCAATGCGGGATGGAAATGGATGTCAAGAACGCTAGCTTGATAGTCACGGCATTCCTCCCGTCATAGTGCTTCCTATTTGTATTATCGTAGTCAGTACTAATGTTACTCGTCAATCTATTTCCTTTCAGGTATCGTGTATTCAATTCTTCAATATTGTCGTCCATTCCACCGACGACATCATGCTGCGCGTTTTTCTACAAGAAGAATTCAAACACTTGGGTTTGAATGCATACTTAGAGGTGAGTTATTTTTATCAAACGGAAGTGTTTCGTTGGCTAGTTTACAAAACGTTTGCCTAACCTGTACAGTGAATGCTGATCATCCCGATTTTATCACAATTACCAGCAGAATTGCGTCATCGTTGCTCAGCCGTCTGCGAACTAGTTTTGTGTCAGAAAGCCATAACTTTTTTGAACGATCGCCTAACGCATCACCCGCACTCACTTTCAGACCGATGGTGCCTTCGTCCCATCTACAAGAGCCAGGATGGTTGTGAGTACATGTGGACTGTTAGTGTGCATCCTGCTCTAGTAGTTCCACCTCCCCACCAACGATCACAGGATGGATTCCGGGTCATCTACTGTAGTACACGATCTGCAGTCTTGATTCCACATATCGCATCGGTCACACAGCTGGCGGTATTCATGTTCTGATTGGCCTGTCACGGCGATCGGAGCCAAAAGACTCATGCATACAGACATCGCAAACGGCTTGCACCGCATCACTTCCAGTTGCATTCACATACCCCGTATTTCATATAAACCCGGAGAAGTATGACGTAAGACTGAGGGGTATATATATATATGTTTGATAACGGGTCCTTTTGTGGATTTGAAACGTTGCAATAAATCGTTCACTACTCAATGCGTGATCCCTTTCTAATTACTTTATATATATATATCACATTTTTGCAGAGGAATCATTAGTGGCATAGACAGGGAACGCATGGGTTTGTGAGGTCACTCTAGTCGATAATGACTATCATCATGATACCGCTTGAACACAGTCTTGACAGGCTTACAGAGTGGACGGTTGACCAAGGTAGTTCAAAAGCCTGATTGGAACGTTTCTGGACACAGAAGGTTGTACGAGCAGATTTCATTAGCTTCAGTTTTGGACAGAATTTAACGCCTCCATGCCTTCAACTGGATGGATGGGACGAACTGCCTCTATCACACTGAGTGAGTGAGTTGAGTCCACTAGATGTGGTGGTACGGCGTCGTTGATTGACTCCGTTTTTACACTATCGAAGCAGATTGGTTGATGTTCACGAGCCCGTTCATTTGAGCGTCTGGTCATTGGGTCAACATAACTGGCTCCACAGGAACACGTGAATGAGTATAAACAGAACGGGGCCGCCAAATCAGGCACTTCATCTCTCTGGCGTAGACACAATACTGGATTAGAAGTAAGGTGGTCACAGTTTGGTGGAGAAAACTGTTTTACTAGTTACCTTTAGGAGCTTATGCGTGCTGGTTTCGGCTAAATTGCTGTCGTTTGAGGAGCGAGCCGGTGTGCATGGCCTTCTTTTCTGACAGATGCGGCTGGTCTTTTTCATGCCGCTGTTTCACAACCTTTCCGGATAGTCACTTTGTATGAATCGTGCGCGTATGAATGCCAGTTCGTCAGCAATTGCATCATCGGTTAGTATTCTTACAACTGTGCTCGTCAAACAGTTAATTAAGTTTCTTTTCAGAGTAAATGGCTCAGAATTGTTGCAGTGATTGTGCTGACCGTTCCGAATACCTTTCCTGTGTATCGTGCGGTGAACTGAGCTATTTGCACACCGGCGTATGTGTACATCTAGAAAGCTTACTTGGCTATTCACAATATTGACATGAACTTATAGGATACCATCCACGTATCCCCTATAACACTTGTATTGGCTCATTAGGGGAACCTATTTTCAATTTCACTATGAAAATCCGTGCATTCAGTGACCCCAGCAGAGATCCTACTGCGAAGCCATCTTTTTGTCCATAAATTTCTTTATTTGACTCGACTTACACGTTCTAAATGTCCGGACAAAGGAACCGTTTATGTTCAGTTAATGATGTCTAAATGTCTGTATCACTGTCCTCGAAGGGACGTTAGTAAATAAAGACGTAACGTCTAGAGAGCTGACGTCTCCGATCGCATTCACAAGATCAAAGGAGTCGCACAAGCTGTGCCTCGTGGGTTTTCACCTGAAGTGATTTAGTATTTTCAGAACTCCCTAGGCCAGTGATTAATATGGAGAGTTCCAGTTGTCCAAAATTGGTCTGGGTGACAACCCAGGTTTGTGAATTTTGGATGACCTATCGAGCCTGAGATCGATCCTACCAGTGGGGCTAATTCTTTCAGCTATAGATGAGCAAGTCATCTCACCCTACTTCGAATACCGCTGTTATTGTTCTCTTGGTCTGAGGCGTTTCATCTTTTCCAGTATCTGTTTTTGGAAACCTGGTTTGGTCTTCCGTTATCATTCATTTTGTTACTGTAGTCCTTCGATGTCAACGCCTTTAACAGGCTTGGAAAGTAAAATGTTCTCAGTTCTTCTCAAGTTTCCCACAACTGACAAATGTCCCCTTACCTAAAACCTTTTGAAGTCAGACTACAGTGCAAGTATTGATAACAGGAATTCACTAAATTGAATCTCGGTTGCCTTGCATCTGCCCACAAAGTAGGAGCAAGACCAGGCAACTGTGAATGTAGATTCTCACGCTGCACCTCGAAATCTAATTACCTGGTTTTACGGGACTGCCTCATGTTCCGGAACGAAATGAGTTAACTGAAACAAGAAGTCCCAAAGCTGGACGACTATGCTTCAAACGTTCCCTTTGCACCTCATCTTTATCGTAAGGTTTTCTGTTTCTCGGTTTTCTAATGGATTCCTGAACCTCCACCCGATCCGAAGTTAGAGCAAATGTCTCATTGGTGACCTTCTGTTACAAGTCATTCACTGTCATCCAGTCAAATAAAGCATGACGATGTTTAAGGCTGTCAACGTTTACACCAGATCTTCCTGTCGCTTACGGGTTGCGTGCATAAAATATCAAAGGCCCTGGTCACTGGCGCTCGGGTAGAGTAAACGGACGGACCAAAAATCACCCTAACAGAACCGTAGAACTCTGTGTTGCTTACGGTTGACATGACCCTGCATCGGCTCACCTAGCGTTTCCAACCAGTCGTCTTTGATTCCGCGAAACGGGGCGCATCAGTATGTCCCCCTCTTGCCCTCATTGTTCGAGCTCACTATGGAAGCAGAATACGCTTCATTCTTCTCTTGTATCAGGCTTGGGATGACTGCATTGTTGTCGTGAATCTAGCCCTGGCGGTTCTGACATTGGAAACCAATTGTTTCAATCACTGCTCCCGCGATCTGTTCCTTGGGGTGTTATACTCTCAAGGACGGTAGATGTGGGAACGTCTTTAAACGAACGACGATTGTACTTTAGAACGTATCCTTCACCCCCGAGTTCTTCAGTCGCCCAATATCCAGCTTTCACCGCTAATCGGCCGACCTACGACAAACGGACGTACAAACGTATATAAACAGGTTGTTCCTGACCAATCTGTGATCCGTGCTGCATTCGGCTGCACGCTTCCTAGCTTGATACGTACTTCGTGAATATGGCGCTGTCGAACGATCACGTAATCGTACAAATGGTGTTGACCATCGCTTGAACAAGTCCACGTCGCGTCCTCGTTCGCACACAACTGAAAATGTGTATCAATGATATTCAACTCGTGAGTAGCACACAAGTAGGACAGACGTTCACTGTTATTAACTGCACTTATACCGTGAAGTCAAGTGACACACGGCCATCTTTTGGTGTTCTAGCTTGTAGTGGGAAAAGGAAGTGAATCAACGACATTGCGAAGTTATTTGCAATGACTCAATACACTCCACCACGTTAAGTCCATTGTAGATTGGAAGAAGTTTATTCTTAAATGACTGAGAAATTCCAGCGAATTCGATTCCTCTGGTCTGCCAAAAAGACTGTTCTACGGTTAGACCATGATGACACCGACCACGTAGAAGCAGATGACAGAGCGCGTGGGGATAAAGTATTGTATTGATCCAAACAAATCACAAATAGTTTGCATATACACCGAACGTAACAGACAGGAAGAACAGTGTGTAGCGAGAGACCAAAAAGGTAACAGACTTCACAGGTTTGCGCACCGCATTGATTCAGAGTGCTATTCTGAGTAGGACTTCGGCCCTACGTGGCTCAGCTGCCAGATATGCCAAAGAGAATCGCCCGGACAAAACGCATTTGCGCTCATAGGGCTGTATGTTTCACTACCGAATTCACAGGGGAGCTTTAATAGTGAAGCACGACTTTATGAGTATACAGCAAAACTTTGTTTATAGTTGCAGCACTGCCATCGTACACGGAAGTAGAGGACGCTTCAGTCGCTCAGTGTTTGATCGGGACGGTTGGCGTGTTATTTTGTACAGTCGAAAAACTTACATTGCTCTTCAGAGTCATGGTATAGGTTCTCAGTACATCTAGTGCATATAGCAGTGGTCGGAATGAGAAATTAGTGTCCTATTCATGGTACCCCCGGGCTGGGTTAGCTCTTCATTGGCGAATTTGTCCGACTTTTGAGTCAGACCCTCCGAGTGGTGTCCACTTGGAAAGTCTTTGGTCCACGTGTGTCGATCTGTTAGATCCGAGGTTCCGTGTAGGTTCTCTCAAGCTAACTTGAGACACTCGTGGACGCAAAATGTTGAGTCTCGGCACGTGGAATGTGTGTACTCTGCCTGGTTGCTGTTGTAGCAGGCGGCCAGAAAGGCCGCACTGCACTGCTTACGGTGGACCTGATACGCTGCAGCACTGAAATCGTGGCCTTGGGTGGTTCGACTGAAGTAAGCTCTGGTAAACGGTCGCTGATTGCAGCTTCTGCCTAATCGGTCATCCACCAGATGTTCTGCAGCCCGGTGTCTTTTCACTATCACTAGTCATGTCAGTTCTTTGATGTTAAATGAACCACACGACATCATCCATCGAATAGTTCATGCGATTTTTCCTAGTGTTTATGAACCAACCATGTGTCACACCGATGGTGCGAAGGCCACTTCTATGATAATCTTTCTGCAACAAATAGCTCGACATCTGTGAGTGGCCGACTGTTTCTCCTGGGTATCTTAAGCGCACGGGTTGGGTGCGACTCACCAGCGGGTCACACATATCCTATATGGCCTCGTTTGGATGGTTGTTTGGCAGTCCAGAGTCAGTCTGCGCTTGTGTATGGGTGGTTGTCTAAGCACAACTTAGGTGGGCTTCTGTGTGACAAAGGTCGTTCGGTTCGTTTTACCGTTGTCTCTGGTTTGAGTCTTGTATTTACTTTTTTGGTTGTGTAGAACAGATCATTCATGATGTCAGGCATACTATCTATTCTGACTAAGTTCCCTGTAATATTTCCCTTTTTGTGCGAAATACCGTTAAACATCCCCAGCGACTGCGCAATCGTGCAGGCGAGCGTCTAGTGCGACAAATTGAAGCCTACAATGACAACGAAGTGGATGTTGCCGTACTCCTTGAGGATTCTCAAGCTCGTGAACTGTATCAACAGGAATGCGAGCAACGAGAAAGTGAACTGTTTGCGTTGCATACTCAGATGAGCAATATGAAGTCCGAATTCGAAGCTCAAGCGAATGAGCTCCGTACTGCATTGAGCACCCTTCAGCTTCGATGTACAGAATTGGAGGTTTGTCTTTTTCCCAGTAGTGGTGTTTAACATACTCATTTGCTTAGGTCCAGACTTACCCAGTTGTCACACATACGCTGTTTGATTAAATCGGCTTTATGCAACACATCGATCTGATAACGAACTTTGGTGCATTTTTCGCTTTCACTCGTCTACTTCTTTATGTGCTCAGATCAATGATGGTGGTCAATCGACTTTGGAACAGTTTAAGTCACACCACATTAGTTTGTGTTATTTAACTAAACCAAACTTCCGGTCAATGTAACCAAATGGCTGGCTATGAGTTATGGCAGTGTGAATAGACTTATTTGACCACATACTGATGGTAAATTTCTATCTCTGCCACGGTGAGACTGGACCTTGACGTGGTGTGACGGCTTGTGCATCTCGATGACCTTTTGGGCTGAACCGGACAGGGTTACCCATACCAGGCAGGCCAACATGTAGAGGTATGACAAACCACGGTCTCCTGGTCATCCAGGTTGGAGGTTGGAAGATGTTTGGCATCTCTTCCCGAAAAACGTACCACTTCTAGTACACCGCCACCCACCCGCTGCCTTGCGGTACAGACTTTTGAGCCAAAGACTTTGGTTGAGAGTCCTAATCGTTCTCCTGTCTAGGTCTGGGCGTCCTGGCAGTATCTCAGCCCACACACAACTATGAATCCTCACAACATCAACAATTCCACACTGCGTCGGCCGTCTCGCAGTATAAACCGGGTCGCCCTATCTGCTGCATACAGCAG
>QNGE01000962.1:78904-106149 GCA_008508345.1 Paragonimus westermani | reverse complement strand
AGGTGTAGGGAATGAAATAGAAGCGCGTATCTCTAAGGCTAGGGCGGTATTCGCTAACTTGAGGCATCTCTGGCGACAGAGGTGTATTTCTCTGAAGCTTAAAGGTCGTGTATATAGGACAATGGTGAGGGCCGTATTACTTTAAGGCAGCGAAAAATGGTCGCTCAGTCAGGGTAGAAGACGTGAACCGTCTTCAAGTATTTGACCACCGATGTCTGCGTTCAATCGCTCGTATCGGGTGGGACCAGCGTGTAAGTAACGAGGAGGTTAGAAAGTGGGTGTTTGGTAGTGATTGCCAAACGAGTTCTTTTGTCCAGTCTCTACGTTTGCACAGGCCTAGATGGTTAGGTCGTGTATTAAGGATGCCAGCTAGTCGTCTTCTACACCGAGCACTGTTTGCTGACACTGCGACCGACTGGTGTAAGGTGCGAGGTGGTCAGGTGATGACCTGGCGTAGGGAAATGAAGTCGTTCACCACGGGGTTGGCCAGTATAGATCGAGTTCGTCTCCCTGGCTGGGGCCCTCGCGACTCACAGTGACGGTGTTTGGAGACTTTAGGTGAGATGGCGGCTAATCGATCTCAGTGGCGTGAATGTTGCCGTTGTTGTTTGTCCGAGTTTGTGAAGTGAGTGCATTAAATGACGCGGTGCAGTAAAAGCCGTAAGGAGGCTGTCTTGCTGATGACGCCTTACTCTCACTTGCAGCTCGGCTGTTTGTTTGCAGGGTGTAGGCAGCTTGATGTTGAATGTTTGAATATGGACGTAGTCATTTTCAGTAGTTATGTCCCTTCCCGTCCCCTTTTTTCCATCTCTCTTCCTATATACGGTTTGCTTTTTCTTCATGTTTGTGTGACAGTTAAGCATTATTGTGAACCACTGATTTATTGCTGTCTATGATGACGATGATGAAAGTTCTATCTCTCACCATTCGACTACATATACTTGCTTTTAAAATTCAGGTTCCGATCAGATTTTTGAGAATTTGGGGTGTTCGTTCTTTTCCAGCTAACCTGCCTGTGCTTTGACTTCATCGCTGCGTTTTGTGAACTCAACTTCTTAACGATCAAAAGATTCTACCCACGACGAAGGTTGATTAAACTGATTTCCTTAGACGTAGGTTTTCCGGTCTAAAACGTTCGATACATACTGGTTTGTCACCCGCCGTTGAAGTGGGAGCAGTATTACATGCATATTTTGTTTTACGGACTTGACTGATGGATAGTCGAAAAATCACCTCACTCTGTTGAATGGACTATTGTGTCTTTTTTCCGTCTGCATATATGTGGTATCTTACTCAACAGTGTGACTCATGCCACATTAGAAAACTGGGCTGTTTAACGGTCGATATGTTTAGAGACTTCCATCTGTACAAATGTGAGTACCATTCGGCTGACCTGTACTTTGTCCCCTCCCATTTGGGCGGACGAAATATCGAACACTCTTCATCTCTTGATTCGACAAACGACCCAAAATATATGGCTCAAGAAGACTGAAAAACGGTCGGTGTTGTACAGTTTGCCTACGGTATGCGGATGACTGTCCACTGTGGTATCGTGTCCAAAGCTCTCTCTAGATTGGCAGTCGGCGACGAGGTACCATTGGATAATGAATATAGCACCGCTCACGTAAAAACACTCGGGTGGAGTAACAGTACAATCGGTAAGGGATGAACCAGTGGTGACTATGCCTGCCTACGAGTTCATAGGTTAGGCGTAATCAGATAGGTAGGTCTGCATCGGTAAACTGGAGTGCGTTGTTCAACTATTCCATTAGGAGTAGTTACGAAGAAATCCGTCAGATCTTGCTAACCGCTTCTGTGCTTTGAAATTTCCTTCCCTACGGCAACTATCCGAGTTTCTTAAGATGTCTGAACTCGACACTGATTGCCAATGAACAACATTCCCTGTGGGAAGCTGCGGACTACAAGCTTGATCGGCTCGTTCGTCGATATTTAGTCGATAGAGTACATATGATGTTTCTGGTCATATTAATTGCAAACGATTTTCAAACTCCTATCCAGTAATTTGTTTGGCTTAGGTGAATACAAGCTTTTCGGTAACGTTCGGCTTCAGATTTACAATATTGCGTTTTAAAAAAATCACATCTACTTTCCAATAACGAAATTCGTGTAACATAGGTTTCGATCAACACTGTTTACCGCGGAACGCGGGCTCCTAATATGCGTAGAGACGAAGAACGATAAACAGATACACGATCCTCATTTTTCTGCACTTGGAGAGCCGATTGTAGTAGTTAGTTATTATCAATAGAATCCAAAACTGAAAATTTCGAAATGTGTCTTTTCACAGGATTACCAGATTGGATGTCAGAATCTCGACGGAAGGAGGTTGATAATAGACATTGGGCACCTTTTTAGAGTAAACGTACGATGAGTTAAGCGCTTTCTGTTGCTACCTAGTGCTTGACTTGCGTGTGCACATGCATGCTGAATCCGATTGTTTGTGCATATTGATTCCCAGGATTGGTTTGTTTATGTTTTAATCCGTCAGTTTTAGGTCGTGAACGTTATCATGCGACATTTTCTGGTTCCGATTTTCGGTTCTGTCTTGAGAGTACTGTCAACCACACGGTTACGGAAACACCTGTAACTGATCTATTTAGGTGACACTAGTTCCATGAAAAATATGGAACGTGAGAAAAAAAGCAACAGAGAAAAGGGAGCGGCTGATGAATGGGGCAGAAGAACAAGCTAACATGGGCTGCCCAGTATACGCGTTCCGTTTGACGGTATTTCGGTTAGTTATTGATATTTCCGTTGTCTTTTATTCATGTTTGTTGTCGTGGAGTGAATGAGTTAATTAGGAATCTCGTACCACTAATTGTTACCGTCCAGCTTGCTCATCGTAAGATTTTGATCCAAAACCCACCAGTTATTCAAGGTAGTTTATTATTTGTTCTTTTTCCAGGGAGTTTCCTTTAACTTTCAAAACGAATAGTTTGAGCAAGTTTGGGAACTTTTACTCATCTATTGTTTGTCGTTCCATTGTTTGCCATTTAGATTTTCGTCCGCTATGGATTCGGACTATTCTGTCCCTCCTGCAGTTTCGTTGCTTTTACGTCGGGACACGTAACTCTCACTGTAACTCTCTTGATTTGAAATGCCTCGAGGCACCTTGTTAAATGTTACCACTTGTACATAGTATCTCATGCATGATGTTCATTCGTCCCGATGATTATTGTCCCGTTTCGTAGGGACAACGTGAAACCCAAAGTGATCAACTTTCCACGTTGCAAACGCGCCTGAAAGACAAGGATCTATCCTGTTCAGCTCGTGAACAACTTCTCGAGAGCCGGATCAAAGAGTTGGAGGCGAATCTCAGACAAGCAAGACGCCGCAGTTCGGACAAATCGGTGCCTAGCACACCTGTGACAAAGGGCGACACATCGCTTGCAGCACAACCTCCTTCCACACCACCCCCACCGCCACCACCATCACTGATACCCCCACCTCCACCGGCGCCTCCTTCGCTTGGCCTAATCCCACCACCTCCACCACCACCGGGATTAGGGTTAACACCTGTTGGGGTAGATGGTGAGTGTTTGACCATTGTATATGTGCGGCTGCCCTTTCAGCGAACCGACCTTAATAGGCCCGGTTTACTAACTCGCTGGATCGCAATTATTCTTTTCGTCCTCCCTGTTATGACAAAAGATTCATTGTTCTCACTACACACATTCTAACAGTCTTTCCGAGTTGAGTCCAGTCTGATTATCGAACGATATTTTGTGCAAAAGTATGAACATTGTTCAGTTTTTGGATGCTCAACGACGTGGTTATCACTTCAGTTCACCCTCATTGATTTGATAAATCATGATAAAACCATCCAAACCGATTAAAACTACAGGTATTGCCAAAAACTCCAGAAGTCTTCCTGTGATATCTGAAGGAGATATCCATCCGATAATGCGCCTTTTGCAGTGCATCGGACGTACTTCAGCGTAAGGTGTTGCGTGTAATTTTCTTTATGTGAACAGGATCATTTTAATACAAACGGTACGAGGACGCCGTTGCGGTATGGGCTTGCATGCACTTCGTCTATGATGGTGCTTGCTAGTTCTAAAGTGAATAAAGGAAAGCGTCTCAAATCCACATGTGGTTACTGGGATGGAAGCAAGACGGATGACTCACTGCCACTTAAACCGATGTTGTTCAAGGCCTCTACGTCCCGGATTAGCCTGCTGATGCTCTGGTGAGAATTTCCCCTCCTGTGCAGTTCAGCCAACAGGTAGACAGGGTAGTAAAAGGCGGTT
This sequence comes from Paragonimus westermani, assembly GCA_008508345.1. NCBI lineage: Eukaryota > Metazoa > Platyhelminthes > Trematoda > Plagiorchiida > Troglotrematidae > Paragonimus > Paragonimus westermani. Next base: position 101,878 of record QNGE01000962.1, on the reverse strand, counting down.
GATTTAAAGCAGCTATTCTGGGGATACATTGAACCTGCTGCACGTGGGAGTGTTTGGACATAATTTGTGAAGTCTTGCTCGTCGCAACTCCTAGAAGCACTCTTGATTTGCCAATCGAACAGGCCGTTTTCCAACAAGACGACGGTTCCCAGCATGCAGTTATAACGGTTCACAGTTTTATCAATACAGTTCCCATCCAACACATCTCTTGGCCACCACCGAGCTCAGTTTTAACTCCTATCAAGCGTGCCTAGCCTCGTTTAGATAGAAAGCCCTTAGAACTGCGTTTCCAAAGAGTTTAGAACTTAGTAACACATTTATGAAATCTTCGAGTGGAACTGACTGTACGATTTTGGGCAACTTGTACAAGTGCATTACGAAGTGGATAACCTAAATTATCAAAGCGTTCACTGTCGAGTGGCCTATTTTCAAATGTTCGTCAAAATTGCAGCAAGTTTATAAGCATCTGAACACCATAAAATGTGATTATTCTTTTCATTCGATTGAGGTTTTTCTGTATTTATTTTGAAATCACCTTTCTTACCAAATCACAACGTCGCGGGTCTAGTACATCCTCGCTACTTTGCTTTGGACTGCTGATGCGCCCAATTGTACCGGAATTTTGCTGATATTTGTGTATTACTCGGTTTTCACAGTTATTTGCGTTGTTCGGCCTTCAATTCAACATGATGCGATCGATGTGGCTACCCACGGCCTTCGTTAGATTGTACACATCCACGCGAGTGTTTACTAAACATGCATCCTACTATATGGTATTTTTCTGTTGTCAACCCATTTTTATTGTTTCTATCAACAACGGAGATTGTAAATAACCTGAGTGATTGACTGACACCTCACGATATCTAGTACTGGTCGTCTCTTCCATCGTATTTCGGACTTCTTCAGCTGACCACTCAATGGCATCTCTGCCCTGTATTTTCTGGATCTTTGGTGCTCGGGATCTCATTTGTTTAGGTCACCTTGTCCCTCCAACCACAGTTTGGTTACGCTCACATACACCTGTTACGTGATGTGCGCAGACTTCCCTTGACACCAGTGCCGACTGATAATCCACCATCATGGCTGTTCGAGTTTGTAACAGCAACTGCTGTGGATAGTGAATAGACAGACAAGATGTATGTGTTAATCTATTTGATCGTGAGTGCCGATCCCTGGTTCACAAGTGTCATGTTTATATCACTGGCTGGTATGTGCTGTTATAAGGTCTGGTTTTTAATTTCATATTGATGTTTCAGAAGTTCAGTTCTTCGAAGCATTACTGCTTTTTTAGCTTGACCACATGGAGTGTCGGCCGGGATAGGTAATTCTTTTTTGTTTTGCAGACTGTTTCGTCGGTTGGTTGCACTTCTTGGTGTATATGTACATTGTATGCTCTCCTTCCCACCGATTACTCACCTTTATCAGCTGTTCCAATCAGAGCACCCGTCCAAACCCGGTTTAAGTTGCCTCTGATTAACTGGACCGTATTACGTAGCCAACAACTTCGTGGCACTGTCTTCGTCGGCATGAACGACGAGGATGTGCTAAATCACATCGATACGGAGCGGTTTGAGGATCTGTTCAAGCTGTCCAATCAGGCTGTGGGCGGTGCCAGTGGACAAACCAAGATGATGAACGGATCGGAGAATGGACTTAGCAGACCGGGAAGGAAGCCGGAAAAGAAATCTTTGATGGATCCCAACAGGCATCGGTATGTTTCGACGTATTTCAGCCGTTTGTTTGGTTATCCTTAGATCGGTTTTAATTCGCCTTGCAGTCATCCGGCAGTGATACCCTCTGAAGTACTTCTATTCCCAACGTAGCAGGTCACATACAAACTAGCTATTTTACGAGGTTTCTAAACGGACACAACCTAAGCAATCACAACCTCTAACCTCCGATCATATCCTCGAGAATCACCGTTGTTGTCAGTGTGCTAACTTACGTCCGTGGTAGAAAGACCGAGTTTAATATCCTCAACAGTTCTGTCAAGATACGTTTTCAGCTTCTATATTATATTATACTTGGACTGAATACTATCAAGCAGTACAAATCTATGTACGACCAGTCATAGTTACTGGGGTTCTGATTTGCAGCTATAACATTTGTTGATGGCATTGTTACTACTTAGCCATTTCGTAGTCTACTAGTACTGGACGAAATGTCACCTGCCTCGTTGTCGAGGCTGTAAACTCTGCTAACCTCTCTATCTATTACTGTTGTGATCTATCTGTGCTCCAGTAGTCAGTGTTCATCTGAATTATCGGTTGGAGGGCTACAATCGAATAGGTGGTAGTAGAGTTTCCACTTGACTACGCAGCTACAAAACGCGTGAAATTTTGCTCATGTTCATCCTGTCCGCACAGTCTACGAATTGTCAAAAAGTCATCAATCATCAACACCTTATAACACGTGCCATCAAATGACGGTACGTTAGCAACAGAATAATCTTCATTTCGCCGAACATTCCCAGTTTCTTCTGTTACCGACTAAATCAATCTCATTCGCATTTTATTCATCTGCTAACTGGCTTTCATCCGTGCGCTTCTATTTTCGGAAGGCTTCTTGATTACTTTCGTACGACCTAATTGTTCATCAGCTGTCGCCCCTAGTAGTGGTGGCATTTGGATACATTTGCATCATTGATGTTTACGGCTTATTGTTCTACTCCTTGTCGTTTTGGTAAGTTTTGCACTACTATGTAGTCGGTTTTTGAGAAAATGGTTTCAGAATCCGTTACATTATGGTTCATACTTATTGTGGATTCATGGCTTGAATAAAATGTAGTTCATGTACTACTCTGTGAAACAACCATTTGTGCATTCCGATGATAAACATGATAACGGAGATCCATACAGAAGATTAAACAAATTAACGGAACTAAAAGGTATAGGAGCAAACGATGGGAAATCACAAAACATAGGAACAATAAACACCAAGGTAACCACAGTATCAGTCAAGATTGTCTTTTGTGTACACAGAGGACAATGGCATCTAATAACCAGTGTCTCAACGTACTAGAGGTTAAAGCTTCAGCTACTTAGATAGATCTCAGGGAGTTTGTTACAAACTTTAAATTTCTGTCCAGTGTAGATAATATATTCCACTCTGAACCATGGTAAGTGTCGTCTGCCAACCCCTAAACGGTGCCAGTTGTTTTGGGCCATTTTGGTACACGCTGCTTGATACGAGCTGTAGGTTGTTTGTTTTCCCTCCTTATTTAGTTCATACCGCATTTGCATGAGCGATGTGTTCCCTGACAAGCGACATGCTTTATGCGTTTACGATTGACCCTTGGGTGCTTGTTGACTGAACTATCGTTGAGTAAGCTAATTCAAAATGCAAATTAATAGCTTGCCCGTTCTGATTCCAACAACTAACCATTATTGGTCATAAAGAATTCCATTCTAAAACTGTTAGCTATTTCTAGTGCCTTTGCCGGAAAATGTTTCGACCTGACTTTTCCAGACTGACCCTACAAGCATCCATTTGCAGGTTTTGTGTTGACAGACGCACTTTTCTGTTATGCGTCTTGGGCTATCTCATTTTGTACCACATTTGTTTTGAGTCTCATTCTTTAAGCATACAGACAACGCTGATCCGCCGCCTTTCTGGGTTTTTACCAATCTACGGATTTCGCTTACGAGGCAGGAATCGGCTCCGTGTGATGCTGTACCTTCTAAATGTGACTAATCTGATTCGGACTGCTCGCACATACGGTGTGGCTTGGGTGGATGGTGTCAGACATCAGGTGTTATACGTGCGTGCAGTTAGCTCATCGTGAATCGCGGTTCGACTATGTATGTATGCACCCCGACCACAATCGGATAGACGTATTTTTTAATCCGTACGCCGTTGCTGTATGGCCTCGTTCGAGCCGCAACAGGCCTGTCTGTTCCAGGTGTAATTATTGACTTCGATCGCGACCGACAACTGTTGATCCGTCTTGAGTCTACGTAACACCTGTATTGAACACTCACGAGTAGCACTTACAATGGTACAACACGCTTCGCAGTGCAATTGTATCGTTCCGTATGTTTTACGGACAGAAGTGATCTGAAACGCAATCGTAATAATCACCGCATGAGCTTTCTTGTGGCATAGTGAACGCTTCATACACCTGAGCATTGCTAACGCACGGTCTTCAACTTTAAAATATGCCTTAATAATTGCCACAAATTTTAAAATGACCCTTTCAAGGAGGTATCTCTTGTTAGGGGTTCTATGTTTCCCTACGGTAAGATTATTGGACGATCGAAGACGGCTCTCGTAAGAGCTTTATGGGAACCGCTGTGTTTATATGAATAGTGGGGGTGTGCATGACGCCATTCTTTCTGTGGTTAATTTGATCAGATGACAAGGTTATCTTTGTGGTGGTTGTTGTATGTGGTTTTCTCTCTATCTAATTTTCGAGTCTGCCCATCTGACCCCTAAGTCATGACTTCCGTTCTGCGGATCTTTGCTTCAGTGTTTATGGTTGGTTACATTTACGAACTGTTGCTGTGGCGAACATCACATGATTTACGTTCTTACTGTACTATTCAAATTCATTGGAGAAATCAAGTTTGGAGTGGTGGTTGTTTGTAGTTAAGGCGATTAGATACGCTGTGGTCCGCACTTTCTCTACGGTGCAGGTTTTTGATACTTTGACCGGTGGACGTATTTTGTCGTTATTGACCGGTGATCACGAAGAAATGGGGGTATTGAGGCCGATTGTTCGTGTCTGTGGAAAAATTGTTGCTTTACAAAGACGTCTACTTTGGAAGAACTTGCGTTATCGGCGAACACCGTTGCTCATGACCAGTCAAAACCACATAATGTTGTCAAGAGTGCAATAGAATCAGGAACCAAACAAGGAGTAGGCGGTAGACAATATTTGGGTGCTGGATATTTAGGTTTTACGTGCTTGTTTGGTCTATGTTCCCCGTTAACGACCAGAGTAATCGTTTCTCAGTATTCGTTATGTTAATTCACACGTTTCGTGATAGATCCCGTGACTGGGTAATGTGTGAAGTTCTTACTTCTTCTGGTCATGCACACTGTGAATTCAGATATTTCTGCTTTTCACATATCTGGATAGTCTCTCAGAACTTCAGCTTCTCTAAACCTTCAAAACTCTATACGAGCCCTGTATGGAGCAGGATTTCAAGTCATGCATCCATGGGTGTTTGCTGTTGGCTGGTGTAAATAGGCATACTCGCTTGCCGCTGTTGCGCTTTCCGAATAAGTCATGCCAATTTTCGGAAAAATAACCCGTACTTAATTGCTTTATTCCCCATTGGTTGCCATGGTACTCGTCAGTACCGTGACTCTTGATCCCACCATTTCACCAACGGAACATTTCAGTTAAGCACGATGTAATTCAATGACTTAACTCTACCTAAGTGCTCACTCTCCTTGGTCATCATGACAACCAAGCGGCCTTTGAGATTTGTAAAACGGTCAAATTGAAGATGTTGCATCGATGTGAACTTAAAGTCCTCGTCATTGGAACAACATAAAACTGAGATAACGATATGGGTACCATACACTTACGGCGTAAGATGAACACTTGAAAACCGGAAGTCATGCTGGTAGATTGAAACCTTTTTGGTTTTGTCGCTATATGCTACAGATTTTTAATGAGCAATTTGACTTAGACGGGAACCTTTTTGATCGTTACATTTTTTTTAGTTCACTCAATTGAGTGTGTGCTTTTTAGGTTCACCACTGTAGTAAAGATTATTTGAGGCGGACTCTTAAAAAGGATGAATTGTTAAAGGGAGTCAATTCGATGAGTCTAGGAACGTTAAGAATGTTAAGAATGTCGTGGTTACTTTTTCTGGAACTACATTACAGGAGTGTGAGTGCAGATTGCGTTCTATCGACTGCCTTCCCATTTTGTCTCTCACCACAGTTTCCCTGTTAACTGCTTCGCGGCTCATCGTTTCTATGTTTAAAATTAGCTTCATTTCCTTGTGTGTTCAAAATGTACGTACTCTTCTTGAGAAGGTCATTTGGTTGGCGTCTTTTCACTGTTTCATTGCTGTTCCTTAAAAATACCGATTTGATAAATGCAATAAACGCGACCGACCTTCAGTCTGACTGGATGTTATTGTAGTTCAGCCAATCGTTGCATGGTGTGAAAATAACTTGTAACCAGTCGGTAACAACGTTGTTGTTTTGCTTCCAACTCATAAAATCCTCCAAACCTAATCTTGCAGTGTCAGAGCGACAAATATAATTTATTCAAAAACGTCGTTTCCCACTACTGATACGTTGTTCTCATACCTCGAAAGCTAGAAACTTGTAATAATATCATCATGTTGTCCTTTTATAAAAAGGATCTCCACATAACCCTGAGAAGTTATCGTCTGTGTTGTGTCATGTTCACTTTTCTCGTTGATGTTCATTTCACTGTAGCTGCATCGGTGTATTGTTGCGATTCTTGGAATCAGAAAAGTACACTCCGTCTCGCTTGTGGACAGAAATCACAAACCTAGAGCTCAGCCAGGACGTTGCCGACCGGATTTTTCATCTACTCCCAACACAGGAAGAAATGAAAGCATATTTGAAGTACGAGTTTACGGATCAGTTGGATGTGAATGAGTTGACCGATGAGGACCGTCTGCTGCTGCATTTGTGCAAAATCGAACGGCTTAGGTCACGGCTGCAAATAATTCTATTCATGAGCTCGTTTGAGGACTCAGTTGGTTCTCTTTATCCGGTTAGTCTCCATGCCTTGCGTGGGAATGACAGTTTTGTTTGGAATGTACGCATTTGTTTGGATCGGATGAACACTGGTTTATCCAATTGCCACTTTGCGGTGATTAATTGCACTCTTCTATCACGTCACTTACAATCGTTTCACGAATACGTCCCGTTTTCTCTCGATTATTCTCTGTTTTAAACCAGTGAATCTCCATAACGAACTGAATTGACTGGGTACCAGTTGTTCCCTAGCTGGGCTCATCACTAAAACCCAACGACATCGTACCAAAAAGCTCGTTAACCTGGTACAACATAGTGTAGTGATGGAAAATCTCCCCAATTTGTTGATTTTATTGCTGTGTTGCATCAGAATTTCGAGACAAAGACAGTCATATCTGTCACCATTCCGTGATTGGTTGTTTAAGGTCAAGCGGTTGCTGATCCACTGGTCTAATTGACTGGTAAAAAGAGGCACTTGGGGTTTGTAGCCCAGATTTCTGTTTACATGTAACACTAACGCTTGTGTTCTGATCGGGCCGTCACTCATATTGTGTTGTTCATACTTCCAAAAGGTGTTTATGGGTGACCATTTGGATAACTGTCAACTGTACGAACAGGATAGTCCGCTCATTTCTTCTGTTTTCGGAGGGCTTGCTAGTTTCAACGTGTCTCCTCTATTTTGGTATAAGGTGCCATTTTTATGTCTACTTTCGAGTATCGTCAATCAAACGGTAGTTCTGCTAGACTGTAGACCAGTGTTGTGCCTCCTACATTCATTCAGGTTGCCTGTCTATTTGAGCTTTCTGCTTGTCTTCTCTGTCCTAATGCCTCACGATGACCACACCCTAAAAGCGACAAGCCAACCCTCTCACTCTCTCAACTTGCTGTCCAAAAAGTGTCTTACTCATTGTCTGGTTTCCACACTTTAAAAACTGCGATTAAATCACAAGATTAGATTTTTGTTTGGGGTGGCCAACAGAAAAGCAAGTCTCTTGAAGAATTTCACGTAGCCTGTCAACGTAACGCTTGGCATGACTAATCTGAACGCATGCCAACTGTGCATTCCAGTGGTGAACATGTAACAGGAGTGCAACGTGCTCACTAAAACTAGCCTTGAACTTGCGAGTGCCTTTTTGCATACGGTGTGTTGTAACGAATATTGTGAAGTTACCACTGGTGCTTCCAAACGCTTATGTGAATGGGATCCAGTCGGACCAGTGACACGTTCTCATAAGTCTACTAATCAGCGGTGGATGCCATTTTTGTCCACACAATATAGGATGTATAGAATCCGAGTCGAAGCTCTCATCGCATAAGGAAGTCGAATCCAGCTTTAGCGAAACCCTGGAGCCTCGTCAACCTTGAAAGTCTCGAACCGCTAAAGCCCTTACGTATGTGAAAGATATGGTCGTCTGACGGGGATGAACCTCGAAGCTTCAAGGCCGTTCTGCTTCTATCCTTACTAAGGTGAATCCCAGTGTATATCGCGATGCGGACTGTGAAATGTGTATCTGAATTAGGTTTTTTTTCTCATAGTTGTATGATAGTTAAACTCAGACGTCATCCACTGTTGTATTTCTGTCGATGATGATGTGGATATGAGCTCGGGTCATTTCTACTGTTCCTGGCCAGATGTGGGTACTTTGACAATATCTGTAACGTTTTATGTATGTGTGATGTTTGTTTGGTTTTTTTCGTTGTGTGCTCAACCCACATACGTGACTGCTTTATGCAGTCAACTGATACCAATCAGTGAAACTGCTTGTGTTTCACAATGTCTTCATAAATTGGGCAGAGGGATATCAATGTTTTAGGCGCCCATTTCTTATTTGTGACAAAAAAATCACGTGATGACAGACCTTTGCTCATCATCTAAACTAAAAACAGGTCATTCAGTGTCATTCGTCGCGCTGACTCTCCACTTTGTCCCGTCTATCATAATTAGCTCTCCACAATTTAACCTGTGAGTCTGCATATGATACCAGTGTCCTCGAACCTGTGAACCTGATCTCCATGAAGCACATTAGAACTAGAAGTGTCGTGGCCGCAAAAGACGCGTAGCCTGCGAAGTTGTTTATTTCTTGAATTCCCGACCAGGTTATGCTCAAACATATGAAAACGAACGCGTACACTCTTGAATGGCTGATGTATGTCTACACCCACTGGGCAGCAGTACATTGTCATTCACCTTGGTGACACGTCCCCCACAGTGTGACACATTGTTCCAATAGTCGCTTCTGCTCCATCGTCTTCTTGGCCTTGAAACATGCCCTTTAGTTCCCGAATGTACAGACTATATTCACAGACGAAGTTGCTCGTTATACAACAGAAGCGCCCATATTTTTGTTCCTGAAGTTTTCTATCGTGGTGGTTAAGTTGGTAACCCTACCAGGCCGTGAATCCGTAGTGTTTAACCAGGCTGAACAACTATCACGCTTTCGAAACATCATACGAAAAAGACTTATATAGGCCCGACATGAATTCATCCGCACTTTCGGACACTGAAAATGTATTTTTTGCGCATATTTCAAAAGCTACTACGAGTGTCCCAGTGGATACATAGTGGGTGGTCATCACCATAATCGTCGAAGACAGCAATAGATCATGGGTTCTCGCTGACGCTTGGTTGCTATAAGGATATGTGCCGTCTCGTTTGAATTCTGTTCCATCTGCAAACCTTATCATTTATCTTGAGAAGTAAATTTTACAGAATTCTTTCAAAGGAAGAGAGAGCGATATATATATATGTATAAGTAGTAATCACATCCAAAAAGTATATATATATATATATTCTAGACCTGGTTGCCACTTTATTCATGTGCCAACCAACCGTGTGGCACTTCATGTTCCCGCTTATTTGGCCATTCAAAGCCTCAAGTTTCCACACAAAAGTTTGTTTGACTTGTTGATGGCAGCATACTATCGTGAGACGAAATTCACAACACGGTACCGAAATCGAACCCGAAAGGTTGTGATTATGGTCAGAAGCAAAAAGCTCCAACACAGTTTTTATTGCTTCAGGGTGTTCACTTTTACAGACATTGTGATCCCTGTTGCAGCTCATCGGATAGATTTGGGTTTACAATCGGCACTCTGTTTATTTCAATTTGAATACCACTCACGGTTGATCTGAATTTTCACACTCACATACATGTGTTGGCTGACGTACTTCGAAAGAAAGCACTGGCATTGGCCAGTTGGTTCAATAGGGTTGATTGCTTCAACTTACCTCTCTGTGGCTTTTGTTCAATCATAACGGTCTCTGAATACTGAATAAAGCTTTTGTACTTTGTTCGTTTTAATTGCACATCAACTTTTGGTCGCAACTTTCGCCTCCAGTTACACTTTTTAGGCTGGCCTACTTCGAAAAGATACCATATTCTGATATTTCGCTTTTAGTGGAGCCCACCAGTAGTGTGTGTATGCATGCCCTGGTTGGGAGCTAAACTCCAGCCCTCGCGTGCTTACAAAGGGACGCTTACGTAGACCGTGCTTTGTTGACTGAATAGTCATTTCGTGCTATGCGCTCAGAAGTCACTAAACTACTTCGAGAGGTGACACACTAACTCTCCTGTTAGGACTTGTCGGTCATGTTGAACTCTGACTTCATTGGAATTGTCGATTCATGCTTTTCTTTCGGGTGAATGATCGGGAACTTGATTGTCACGTTCGTATTTGGCGGCATTGGTTTACGGATTAACTTGCCTGGTTGATCGGAACCGGAGGACTTCCGTGCATGCAAATAACTACAAATGACTTGCACTTCATCACTTGTGGGTCTCTACTCACCTGGTCGTATCCAGTGTGAACCCGAAGGAATAAGACCAGGAGGTAATTGGACGCCTTTATATTCTGATTGGTCAGTTGTGGTTAGCCAGATATTGGGCTGGTGCGAAAATGCAGTTAGAATGGCAAAAAAATAATGACTTTCTAGTGATGAGGTCCAAACCAAGAGAACAGACCAATCTTGAGAAGCCAGTACAAGAAGTGTTCCAATATACATTTTTAGACATTCAGGTTTGCGTAACCAGTGCTCCTGACTGTAGTCTACGAAAAGACACATTAATGCATAAGTGTAGACTTACTAAAAACAGGAAATAAGCTGAAAAAGCGAAGTAAATTAATGAAGGGTCAACAGTCCCATGAATACAAAAGCTCTGTTGACTATGATACGGGAATGTTTCCAATCATCGACTTAGGTGACCTACATTCACCAGCTCAACAGACACTCGATATGGCAATGAAGATTGTTGCTGTCTATGACTACACCATCATCTGACCAGCTTACGGCCTCCCCCAACCGTCAGCAGCCGCATTAAATAACGTTCGACGGTCGCTTTGTCGACATGCGGAGCACGTCATATGGCCATCTTAGACTGTACATTTGCATTGCAACACTCGCTTATGAGGAGCACTCAGACCAACTGATCATCTGACTTGTCAGGGTTGCAGTTTCCCAATTCATTTGGTCTGTTCAGCAGTATTTTGCTCACCACCAAGGATTTGGTTTGTTACTTAGGAGGTAAAATCGCAGCCATTTGTTAGTTAAAATCCAACCTCCTAACGAAGTACTCCTGGTCTTGCCATTATAAGGCAATACTCATTCAATCAACAGTTAGCCTTATCAGCATTGTTTCGTTTATTGCACGACTCTCGCACTTGGTTCTGCTGTAACAGCATCTATTGAATACAAACGGTTGGGAAACCGATCTGTCCGTGCATATGCGGCTTTTAGAATAATCCTCGAACTCGGATCCTTTGCCAACTTCCATCGTTTGATGAGAAGTTGTTGCTAAATCTGGACATGTTATTGTACATAAATGTAACGTGATAAAATCATATGTTATTTGTGACTCTCTTCCGATGCGTGATATTTTGAATGTGTACTGGATTTTATCTCACACTCATCACCACACGTCCTCCCTTTTGAGCGCGTTAAAACTGGTTCGTAGTCACATACGGCAATGGACCACAAACGTTACTGACTCATTCGCGTTCTGCATGATTGTGCTTTTCTGGCGTGGTTCAGCTGCTCTCTATGTGGCGTGCGTTTCACTGTTTGTATCTTTTATATTCGGTTCCACACTGCCTTTTGTGTTTCGTTCACGCTTGTCTAGACTCAACTGTTTGATTGGTTTGAATTGAAATTGATTTTTCTAAACGTGTTTCGGGACCTCTGATAAACTGTAGCTGACTACTGGTAACCGATTGCTCTTTTGGCTGTTGGTATGCATGTTTGTTGAGTCCTCGGTTTCAATTCGAAGTGTCTACATAGCTCTTCTGTTTGCGTATATCGCGCTCAAAGAAGCACGTGTCAGTTTTACTTATATGGGCATTCCTCTCAATGTAAGCTCATACTGTACGCATCGTTTTTTCTGCCCTACTGAACACACGACAACCTCTGACCGATTAATGGTTTCATCTCGATTTTGTTGGTTTTCTAGTTTCTCAAAATGTACTCATTGGGGTCTGAAGTCGCAACCCTACTGAACGCTTCCATCCTGAAGCAAACACCGTGTATATGTATGTTATTTATACCACAAAGTGCAGCGTTGGATCTGGTAGGACACAGTAAACTTTGACTGATGAACACATTGTGCACAGAACTGTTATCTTCTGTCATATTTTGGTTGTTCCATTGATTTCAAGCACAGTCATTCATATGCCATCGTTCCCTCTGAACTCGTCACTGCCACTGCCATCGTTTCTACTGTTGTCAGTTTGTGTTCCCTATTTTTGTTTTTAGTTATATTGTTCATTTTAGTTGAGCAGTTTTCACTTTTTCTCTTTTCAACCGTTTACTTTGGCATGGTAGGCTATTATGAAAGATGTTGAGTTGTATGGATCAGTTATACTCCATCTGACTTGCGTCAGTTTTACAAGTGTTCAGATGCCTTTAAGCATGTATGTTAGCCAACATTGCTATCCACTTACAGCTTGAACCAATCCGCTTATCCATTTCAGTGTGAACCAATGACAACTTTGCTAACCGTTTTAAATTAGTGGTTATTTACCTTTTAGTAACTGTGGTCTTTGATCGCTCCAGTTCTTCAAACGGAAATTTAATCCTGAGCACACTGGTATCATTCAGAATAGGATAAGAAAACGACGTTAGTGAACAATTGAACACACTAAATTATTCAACGGCCTGAATAAGGACTACGCCTTAATTAAACCTGTGCGGCTCGCCGAGGCGTTATCAGTTAAACGCATCTGCTCATTTCTGTGTTCACAAACAGTTTGCGGAAATGATCTGAACCGTTATAACTTAATCCTACTGAACACGAACGCGAATAACTGCTACGAACAACGGTGAACGAATAACGTGAATAAAGCCCCTTTCCGATTGGTCACCCCAAACCGCGATCGACAAGAACCAATGAGAACACGGACAAAGCAGACTCCGGATAGCGATGTATTTAGCCACCAGACGGTTTGCGAATTTACATGAGAAACTGGTCTGTATTTATAGAAAATCGTTGATCTTGATGTGGCGTGAGCGCGCGAAGAAATATTTGAATCCAACGCCGAAGCACATCTCAGTAACGGCTTACGTTATCCGATTTTTGACAACAGAATCGAACTCTACGTGTCAGGTTTACCCTGGCCCTAACATGAACCAAGCACGTTTAGATAACCATGATGACCTAATCTGGTTATATAATGGTTAATTTGATCATATATGGTGTTCTAAAATCCGCCTATCCTCCTTTTGCTATTTGTTACATCTTCTCCTATAACCACGTCATATGTACGCGCGTTCAACCTGTGCGAAGCGTCCAATTCGTTAACGCCACATACGGTCCATGTTTTTTTTAATTTCATTGCGGATATTCTTGAATGGAACTAGTTTTGAACGCTTGTCTGCTACCATGTAACAAATCATTTAGTGGTATTGCACCGCCACATAAAGCGAACTGGACAATGCGTCCACACACTCGCGTTGCTGCACGATCAACGACTGTTTGAAGAGACTTTATCTGCTGAAGCGGACAGGTACAGAACATGCTGGCCGCACAGGCTGTTTCACATGATCGAGCACTTCTGTCTTTACCGTAGCAGATGGATTAAGTAAGCCAGATAACTTTATCTAGCCCAGATGCTCTGTTAATGATAGAGCCCTGCAGGACGTTACATTCATTCGCTCCACACTCCCATCAAGTTCTTGTAAGTATTCATTCGCGGGATTTTTTTCTAACTCGCCCTTATCGATTTTTATACTCCTTCCATGACACCGATCACCTTCGTTGCCTTAGATATCTGGTCATGGTCTACGTGTGTGTCTTAAAGTTACAGCGTTTCACCTTCTTGAGTAACCATAAGTTACTTTATTTGCAACCGTAGATTTACACAGCATTGCACTCAACTAAGATCCGCCCATTTTTCATCGTTTCTATCATGCTCACTCCTGTGCTGGTAATTTAACGTGCTACCAGCAATCGTGACCTCATGACATTGGTGTTCGCCACCTTTTGGTTTTCATTGATAAGTTTTGTCTATCTTGAAGGTCAGCTGCACAGGCAACTATTTCCTCCTCGCTCACGAGCATGAATGCGTCAGTCCGTGATGAACCAGTGATAACGGAATAATTAATCACTCGCCGTCACTTGGTGTTTCAGTACACTCAAAATCCTCAGCACCGGGATTTCCACTGGTGCGAAGCCTGCTCGCTTCTCTTCGATGACCTTATAAAAAAAACCTTTGTGGCTGCACATGTTCAATATCACGGTGTCTACTCTGTGTAGATAAACGACCGAGTGAGGATGAAGCGGCACCCGTGAGACGGCTTTTTGCGATTTCCACTGTCCCGCGTCATTAAGTGTATTCATTTCACAAGAGGTTTGGTTAAGCAACAACAGTATTCCCGTCGGTTGACCTGATCAACGGCCATCTATTAACCTCTCTGATCAACGAATCTGTAATCCTCTAGGTCCTTGTCATGGGAGCCGAACCCGACCAACCGTAGTTAACATCTCGGTAATTTATTTCGTTTATCTATGCCAAACTGCCGTTTTTCGACCGCGCACCTTTAGCCAGTTGGCTGTAGTCTCAGCCAGGAGTGCTTAGCCGGTTGGCGTTTTCAGCACATAGCTCAATCACCCAAACCCTTCACATCCCTAAAGATTGAGCGGGTGAGTTTGTTTGACTTTCGCTGTCAAATACCCACTTCATTACCTTATCATTACTTACCCGCTGGTGTCGCCCGACGGCAGTAAATGAACATAAATATCGATAACTGAATATTTGAAGACGATTTATGCCCTTAGCTCCGGGCAGCCACATTTCGTGGCGGCCTTAACAGTCATCATATGTACACGACCCTTTAGGTTCAGTAATCCACTTCTTTGTCTATGGGTCGGCGAAGACCGCTACGTGCCGGAAGATACACGCATCCATTTCCTTTCCTTTATCATCACTGCCACTAATGAAGTTTCCCAAACACACGAACAGGTTGACAACTTCCATAGTTTCACCATCCAACCCTGTAATCTTGCAGAAGCACTCTGCGCGTTCAGACAGCAAAGCACATTTTGAACCTTTCTGTAGAACGCGACATTTTGTCTACCTGCCTTCCATGATGTAGTGAATCGGCGTCAGGACCATAGTTATGATCAGGGTCAAGCTATCTCTGTGTGGTGTTTGCAAGAGCCCCTGTCTCTCTATCTAGTGATCTCAGTACAAAAAGTGATCCTTGGGCGTCCACATTAAGTGGATCAACTGAATGGAATTCTCTACCACTGCCTTATCTCCTCCTTTAAAATGTTTCAGACGTGGTCATCTTGTCAGGCAGCCTTATTGTGTTTGAAGACAGAAAGGAGCATATGGTGATAAAGTGGCAGGAGACCAGTCGAACTGGCGCTCAAGACATTCCGCCCAATAATCCTTCTGGACTTACTGTGGATGAGTTTGTCGTCTGCCTCCTTGATAGTCTCATCGGCGGGTGTACGCTGCGAACCAACTATGCGTGCAAGGCAAAAAAAGTCTCCTAGCTTTCCGTAAAACCAGGTGACTTTCATTCCGTTATCTGTCCCGGTTACCCTGGCTTCTCGATGCTCAGTCAGACTGAGCTTTCTATGATTATCCCCACTCATGAAATACTGGGTTCCGTTTAGTAACCTAATCAGTGCAGAGAGAAGACATGTTGTGATATGTTAACATTTCGTCTCATCAGTCCCCTCTAAGCTTATTCTAGTCATTGTCATAGAGGCTATTCTGTCTAGCACCTCACAGCTGTGTGGACTAAGATCCATTGCTTGCTTGGTCCACTAACTGCTGTATCGCATACTGCGATGCCCGTTCTCCGACTTACAGGTGGCATTCGTGTCCATTAGCGTTCGACGTCTGCATGATCAGGAGTGTTCAGCTTGTATTATGAGATACGTGTACCTTGCCATGCGCGCGGCCACTTATTCGACAGCCAGCCGTTGCATATGTTGTGGTCATCATCCACCGAAATAGGATGATAAGCGACGGTGTGTTAGTGTGTGATCGAAATCTAGAAACATCATCCAATAGGTTTGACAATCTTGATTCAAACCACGAGAGCTATAACTAATAGCTGTCTTTCTGACATCATGCCTAGTTTGGAGATGACATGTGCCAGAAGAAACAGTGACACGCACGACGTCTAAAACTAGTGCTAGCCACGGACAACCAACGTACGGTAGTGGCTTTCGTGTGCTATTCCCCGAGCTACAGGTTGCTAATCCAAAACTGATATCGTTGTCTCAGCCGATCTGAGTCTTCCTGTCTTTGGCCAACCTGACTATATCAGAACACGTTGACTACTGTTCCGGATTATGGTCTCTGAAATAGCGGATGTCGGAGTGTTGATGAGCTGCTGACTTGTCTGAATACACTTATATGAGCTCGTCTTCTAGAGCTAGCGACTTGACCGCAGTTACCAAGATAGCCCGAACCGTTGTTACTGTGTAGGACGTATCAGATTGGATGAATCGGTTTACACAGTGAGACAATAAGCATAGAATGTTGTGCTTCACAATTTGGGCTGTGGATACTGTCAGGACCTGCCAGATTCAGGCAAGAAGTTTGTCCTCAGACTCGTGTACATTGCTGATATGGTGATAAAAGCCACATCTCTTCGTCTGTCGGTTACAGTGTCATCCCATTAGCTCAAACGGGTTCTATTTCGATCATCTGGTGCAAATTCCGGAGTACTGTGCGATGAATAAAAATGATCACATTTTGTACCAACCTTGTTATTCTTTGTTATCACTATTGCAACATGATACAGATCAATCATGTTAGTCCCGCTGTTTTCGGCTACTGCGTGTTGCACAGCAGTGTCTATTGTTTTGACGAATTTGACACAGGTGTACTTGTCAAGCACACTCTCTCTCAACCTCACTTCCAGATGATGTCTACCAGTTACGTGGACTTGTTTTTGAGACATCGTCCTTTTTTTAATTTAAGTTTTCACATTGTTCAGTCGGTGTGCGTTTTGTAGTGCATGTGGAACGCCAGACCCAGAATCACACTTCGTGGTCTACCGAAAGGATCACACATAGTTTTCCGGTCACTTTCCATTTACACCTCTTTATTCGTCGAAATAAACAAGGGAAGTTACCATATCATACATCTCTCTCTGAGCCGTGCCCAGACCGACGATGGCGATGATGGTGGGTTGGTTATTCCCGACGCACATCGTCTGTTCGCGTTTCATTGTGATCATTTTAAGATTTATGGTGTTCTCGCTTTAAATCTCATAGGTGTACTACCCAATTTGTGTGGCATTTGTAGCGCTCTATAAATGTGTCCGAGTTCCCGGTTCGACTGAACGGTGTTCAAATGTGGTGTGTTTTTCTGTCTACATGTGTTCAGCCGAGTTTTCGTCACGGTCTCGCAACCAAACTTGTTCACCCCACGCACCTACACCTCTTAGTAGTCAATGAATTAGTTTACAAAAGCAGACAACATTGCGTCCGATTTTTGCTTAGTCATCGTCAGTGTTGATTCGATAAAGCACTCTGCCTTTTATTTTGTGGAGCAACCGTAGTCTGTGCGTTGACACCAGAATGCGAAACGCGCGCTGGTCTTGTTTGCCTTCCCCACGTCCATCCGTTCTTGTATGACCGCGAGTTACAGACCCAGTTGCACACCGCGATGGCACCAACCAAGTATTGTTACTCGCCAGGTGGCTTTACTGCATCACCAAGCTAGTCAGCTAATCGCATGAACCTGGCAATTCTCCACCCCATATCCCCGTGTTATTGGTGCTGCACGTGGTTATCGATCCTTACCCTTGCTTCTGTCATTTTGTCTCAACAATTCTAGGTCATTGCAAGATGCTCGTGTGGCTGGTGTGTGCGTATGTGCCGAACGGCCTTAGCTACCGATTTTACGGGGTCTTAGAATCATACCACTTCTGTCGTGTTGATCGCTACTTGCGGGCAATGGTTAGGCAATGTTGTTTTTCACTAGTCCTTCGCTAACTGCTTACCTGTTTGTGTGCCGAAGAGACAAGCGGTTCTTCTGACTAGACATTGTTTGGTCGATCGACTTTTTCCGGACTCGTTTTGTACCTTGCTCGTCTACCGGTCTGCTTCCCGGGTTTCGTCTAGTCAGGTTATTTCTTATTCAAACTCCATTTTAGAAATTGGCAGCAGTCAGTTCTGTTTCTTTGGCTGTGAAGAAAAGCGAACGGTTTCGCGCCATCTTGGAGTTGGTCCTCGCTCTCGGAAACTACGTAAACAGTTCGCGCCGTGGGATTGCCTACGGCTTTCGTTTACAAAGCTTGGATGCTGTGAGTTAAACTTCGATTCACGATCTTATCACCGCATCTCAACTGCAGTTTCTTATAGGCGGTTTACGCCACAAAGAAAAAACAAGCGTTAAAGTTTAAAATCCATAAGACAGTGTCAGTGTCATAAACAATTCGTTCTGTAAGCACCAGCTGGAGTAATGATGTGTAGTTTCAATGGACTGCTTACCGGAACGGCTGTTTGCCTACTGCTGCCAATAGAGCACGGAAAGTCTGCTGGCTGTACCGTATGTTGAGTCATTTGCATTAAATTATCGCTGCCCCACTTTAACCGTTCCTTATTGATGGTTTGTAATTTTATGTGTTCACGCTGTCTACTGTAGCCCCCTGTGAAACTGCATCGGAGTCTTGTCATGTTATCTTTTTGTCGTCGCTATTCGTACTTACATCCGAAAATGTTTTTTTAGAAACTTTCCAAAGTCGGTTGAGTCATAAGAAAGACTGTCTCATTTCTGTCGGATCTGTTAATACCGCATGTATGTATCTCCGTACCATCGCATGACTGTTTGTTAACTGGTTCAGTTTGTGCTGTGTTACTTCATTCGAGCCATTAACCAGCCTACTTTCTTCATGCGCAGATCGATGTGTCACTGAACAAAGTCTGTCCACTGATTGCGCTTGTGTTATGGAGACTTAAAAATTGGTCTAACCGGTCTTGTTGTTTGAATACTCGCGGTCATTCACCTGTTTGTCATGTACTGAACTTGTGGCACTTTTTCGAGTGTGCCTGTGCTTGAATTAAGCGGGTCATAAATTTGGTGAGTTTTTGTTTTTGTCAACTTCGAAGGTTAGTGCATGCGTCGACCGAATCGACATATCTGTGTGAAACGGGCTTCGTTTTTTGTCGCATGTTCACCAATACCTATAATGTATACCTCCATGAAGGTTGCTGACAGCTGCCTTCGAAATTTATTCCAGTGATTATCGGCTAGAGTACGAAGTAGTTCTACTGCACGACCTCACACTTTCTGATCCGTTTTCCCTTCAGTTTTTACGAGTCTGCTATTGATCTTCTCAAGTGTGTTGGTAACTGTAGCACATGGACGGAGTACGTGAAGCCCACAATATGATTGACTTGAGTGAATGTTGATGTTTTTCGGCATAGATCGTGAAGTCCAAGATGGAAGTTCCTGCATTGTACTGATTTGAGGTCATGTACCCGACTGATATGAAATATTCCTCTAGGTTGGCTGTGTTCGATTGCGTATATGACAAACTAGCCGTTATGTGTATAGGATGAGCGTCTTCAGTCCATTTGCTCCACCGAACTATTACCCTTCTCTGCGCGCGTTCCTGTTCTGCTGCACCCAATGTCAGCAACTCACTGTTGTTCCTCATTTTTCCGACCATTAAATTGTTGGCTCCCGAACTTCTCTTCGTCTATTGGGTATAATTTCTCATACTGAGCCAATCAGTCCGATCACAATTATCCCAAATCTTAACAACTCCTTTTGGTTTAATGTTTGTTTGTTTCCTTTTTGTTTACGCCTATTCATTTGCCTCAATAGGCACCGTCTTTAGTGTGGTTGTGTGCTGTTTGTTCGTTCACGAGGGGTGTATATGTGCTACTACACTCCAGACAGACTGTTTCAAGACATCTTAGCTGTTCACTGTTGTTCTATGCATATTGCGGGTTGTTTGTGCTATACTCTGTATGAACAAAATTCTCTAACATTTGAACCATTCACGTCAATTGTTTTAACTCGATGACATCAACCTGCCGGACATTGCTCCCAGTGATCTTAAGGTGGCACGCTACGAATTTTACATGCCGTCGGACCTCGGGAATATTTTCCCGGAAAGATATGCTAGCTATTTCAAACTAACAGATATCTTGAGTACTGACAGCAATTCCCAGTTCCCTTCATCCATCTTCTAAAGCTACTCCCAGTGGCTATGCATCCGACGCATGCCACCTCTGGCGTATCCTTCTCAATCGAATGGGCAAAATGAAAGGTTCGTCAATATCTTCAACCGAGCATTGTTGAAGGCCAGAGGAAAGGAGCCTTCAAGTCATATCCCACAGAACTGGCTCTTATTCACACCAGACCTTTGTGCACTTGTGTTTCTCCCGAACAGGCAATGTCTTTGTAAATACATCGCTTGTGTTTCCTTTTATGCCTGCATTCATGACAATCGGACTGATACATTGTTCACTGGACAACACGTAGCACATCTGTGCACAGGAAGGCAAACGATTTTAGAAAGTCAATTCCTTTTTTCCGTTTTGTTTTTGATTGGATCTATCCCCGATAGCCCAAGAGCACGTCAGTTGCGGATCATTCACCCGATTTGTCAATCACACACTGTGGCCACTTCGCTCATGGTCAGGAAGCTCCATCAAGTCTTCTAACATAAACGGTCAAATTGAGACTTCGACCGCAACTCATCCCATAGTAGTGGTTACTTCAATACATTGGTCTGTGTGCTTTCAAGCTGTTCACTAATGCGAAATGTTGCGTTTGTGTAACATCAATTACTGAACTGCTGAGTTGTTCGAGATCACAGTCATTATGTGCTTTTCTTGTTTGTTTGTTTTCGGAAATCCACTCGAGACTCCAACTACATCCCATTTATTGGCAAGAGCCTCCTAACTATGCAAGAAATTTTCACCGTCGCCCTACCTCTTCAGTCATACCGATAGCTGGGAAATCCTACAATTGTACTTGGTTACCCGAATTGTCAGGGAACCCCATTTTCCGTCCAGAAGAACTCTCCCCACCAGATAGAACTATCCTTTCCAACCAGAATGAACTGAAAGTCCCAGAACAATCTAGCGGTAACCTCCACCAATCAGTCACCCACTCGACCTTTATCATGCCATGCTTATTGATGGCTCAGTGAACTCAACTACTAGGGTTAACAACTGTCCTGTAGTTTTACGTCTCGAGAACATTTGTGAGTCACCGCGCACCATGCATATACTCTGTATTTCTCTCTCTGTTTCACGCGTTTTGGATCCGAACAGAAAGTGGCTTTTTGTGTTAGTCTTATGATTTGACCTAGTAGTCATTACCCTAATCAGTCCTCAAGATGGAAAAATCGGATTTTATCCAGCGCACTTCTAATGCGTGGTAGATCCAGCGTATTAATCCAGGCGTTTACAATAACTGGCAAACGATGAACTAGGGATGTCATTTACGTTTCATCAACTGCAAACCATCCTTCAACAGCAACAGAAAAAAACGAAGCAGGTACAGCTTAACTTGACTGGACCGCGGACATGGATGCTGAGTTTGTAGCAGTCACCGTCGGCATCAAGCGACTACCTCAGACCTTTAGCGTAATCTCCAATCAACTCAGGCAGTTTGTTTCATTTCGCTTCTCTAACTGACGTTACTTTTGATTCATGGTTCAAGAAGTGTGAAGATTTTTTTTGAGGTAGAACTCTCAGACGCCGACGATCCTCGGAACACGAACGTTACACTAACTTTCCCCTGCCAAAGAAATTGAAGGATTTCAGTTTTGACGGAAACGCCCAGATGCTGTCCCAATTTTTTGACGATCAGTCGTCTCTGTTTCACATACGCTGCCAGTGTTTGAGGTTTGTGCAGGTAACAGCGATGACTGATGACCTACGTTGCTACATTCAATCGGGATTGTGAACGGTTGAAGCTCCGCGCAATGACCGAAGATCGATTTGAACTTCCAGTTTTCGCTTGTAGATTCCAGACACCACACGAGGTAGATATCAGAATACTGATTTTGGGGAAGACATAACAATGTTCCGACACCACCCTGCAGAATATCACTGCCGATGGTTAACACCTGGTAGACCTGAAGCAGGACACCGCTATGATCGAACAGAAAAGTCGTTCACACGTCATCAAATATCCCAACCAAGGCTGCATCAAAATGAGAACACAACAACCCAGTGAAACCGTATACACCGTGTTGGTAACGCGGTGGATGGCGCTATGTCCGTTATTGCCCCTTCGAATGTCATCGGTGCACCCACTGCTTCCGTCAGGACCACTACCACGTTTCTTTTTCCAAGAACGCAAGCCATTCTTCCCGCAAGGGAGGACGACCACGTAACTCTCAAGAAGTACGTATCCGTCTTCATCAACGGCAAATTAGTCACAGCATAGTTCGACACAATATCTGGCATTGCATTAGTCTCTGGCCACACATGACACCTGATGAGCGAACCTACAATGCTCCCGATGAGCCAGCTCACCTGATTTGCTTCTGGTGCTCAATTTCCCATCAGTGGCGAATTCCAGTGCACCGTCAGTCACGGGTATCTGCTACGTGACTAGCACGTTTGATCTGAATCTCGTTTGATCGGATTATCCGTCACGGTGAGACTGGACCTTGACGTGGTGTGACGGCTTGCGCATCTCGATGACCTTTTGGGCTAAACTGGACAGAGTTACTCATACCAGGCAGGCCAACAGGTAGAGGTCTGACAAACCACAGTCTCCTGGTCCTCCAGGTTGGGGGTTGGAAGATGGTTGGCATCTCTTCCTGAAAAACGTACCATTTCTGGTACACCGCCA
>QNGE01000962.1:53218-77890 GCA_008508345.1 Paragonimus westermani | reverse complement strand
TAGACGCTATTTCGCGTTCTGCTAAATACTTCGGAATGTGCTTTGCAGCCTCAAAATGCAAAGTGCTTCTGCAGCATTGCTGTGACTACGTAGATTTGATGTTAGATAATGTAGTCATGGAGGTTGTTGACCGGTTTGTACACCTGGGAATCTGTATCATCGTCGGCGATGGAGGTGTAGGGAATGAAATAGAAGCGCGCATCTCTAAGGCTAGGACGGTACTCGCTAATCTGGGGCATCTCTGGCGACAGAGGGGTATTTCACTGAAGCTTAAAGATCGCGACTCACAGTGTCGGTGTTTGGAGACTTTAGGTGAGATGGTGGCTAATCGAGCTCAGTGGCGTGAATGTTGCCGTTGTTGTTTGTCTGAGTTGTTTGTGAAGTGAGTGCATTTAATGACGCGGTGCAGTGAAAGCCGTAAGGAGGCTGTTTTGCTGATGACGCCTTACTCTCACTTGCAGCTCGGCTGTTTGTTTGCAGGGTGTAGGCAGCTTGATGTTGAATGTTTGAATATGGACGTAGTCATTTTCAATAGTTATGTCCCTTCCTGTCCTCTTCTTTTTTCCTTCTCTCTTATATATATAGGGTTTGCTTTTTCTTCATGTTTGCGTGGCAGTTAAGCATTATTGTGAACCACTGATGTATTGCTGTCATTGATAATGATTGGATTGCATCTACTATCTTTATCTCTTTGACAAGCCGTTTATCGGGATCTGTAACTGAAGTTAATATCAGCGTAAGCCCCCATTGTTTTCAGAAGTTTGCCTCTCGCTTTCAAACACTCCACCAGAGACACTGTTGCTTTCAGAGGGGAACTTGGTTGCTGCACCAACTCAAGGGCGATTTTATCTCCTTGACTCGAGAGAAAATCCGGCATTTCGAGTTTAGCGTACAGTCCCATACAATGTGCTAGCGATCGTTGGGCACAAACCGAAATCTCTTCAGAGAGCTGGGGTGATTGAGCCGGTGAACTGCCCGAAATAAGCAGCCCTTATCCTCGTCGTCATGGCGGACAGTAGAACAGTGCGGCTCTCCTGCAGTCTGCTGTATATGTCTAAATGATGCTTTCGGGCTGCATCAGTACTCATTGGCCATACTGGGTGGTCCTTTCGCAAAGCTGAATAGCGGGAAGTATCTCGCGAAGCTCACTCTGACCAGGCCTTATTGACAGTCTCTGACGAATCTAAGGAATCATTGACAATTACCACCCACAAAGGACTTCTGATTCAGCCGACTGACCTTTGGTGTAAAGACCGCGTCAGCCATTATTCAGTAGGTGATGGAAACGATGTTCACGAAGATCCCCGGTGCGGTCGCCTACCTGGAAATTACAGTCATGGGTCACAGTGCAAAGGATCTGAAGCAGAAACTGGATTCAACTCTTATTTGTTCGAGTGGATACAGCTTCCGACTCTGTGTTGAATAATGCAGCTCCGGGATGTCCAGCATTAAATACATTGGATTGATTGCGAACAAAGGTGACCGACAATCTGTCTCGATCGACAGATACCATCCAAAAGTTGCCGCCTCCGACGAACTCTCCAATTTTACGGTCATTCCTGGGCATGACCAGTCATTACAATGCCTTCCTCTCAGAACTCTGTCGAATTCGAAAACCAGTGGACCGTCTGTTCATCAAGGGTTCCACGTCGAGAGTGGTCATGAGAATGTTAAAAATTCTTTGATCGTATTGAAGCTCTGTTGACCTCAAATCTCCTACTGACGCACTACGACCCGACACTACCACTTGTGGTTGCGCACGCACCCAACCAAGCGATCGGTGCCGTGATATCCTATGTGTTTTCAAGTGGAAAGCAGAAGGCAGTCACGCACACAACGAGGTCGCTTGTGCCCCCTGGCAGGGGCTACGGTCAGATCGAATGAGAGCCCCTCAATCATCTTCGCCATAAGAATGCTTCGCAAAGTGCTTTATGGGCGAAACTTCTCTTTGTTGACAGGTCAGAAACCACTGCTCTTAGTGTTCGACTTGAACAAAAGAATCCCGGATTACACAGCTAACCGCTTGCAACAATACGCAAAAATGTTTCTTGTCTACCACTTACCTATACAATTCTGTTCCACAACCGGCTCCAACTATGCCGACGCTTCATTCAGACTTATCGGATCACAGAAGCCGAACGACGAGGATGCAATAGTCACGACGGTCAACATCGAACCTGATGTACATCTTGTCCTCGTCGGAGCTGTTTGAACACTTCCGCTGACAGCGGAAATGATCAAGGAGGCAATCAAACTAGGCCCAATTTTGAGACAATTTAGGGTGTTCATCCGCTCAACTTGATCACGCGCAGGCGTCAATGGCGACCTATGGGAATACTTCCATTGTTGAAAAGCCCGTAAAATCGTGGATGGATGCATCATGTTTTTCAACATAATACCAGTTCCGAAAGCTTTCCAATGACATATGCTCAAGCAATCCTACAATAGACACCCAGGAGTCAACTGAATAAAGTCGTTGACGTGCGATCTTGTCCTCTGGTCACGCATAAACAAACAGATTAAACAATATCTCAGAAGTTACACTTCGTGCCGCCTGACGGCCAAAAAAATCCATGAACCGTAAATTACACTTCTTCCCAGGAGACCAAACATCTTGGTAAAGGCTTCACATGAACTTTGCGGGACCACCTAATGGGCAAACTTCTGTGCACACCTCCGACGTCTACACCGAGCGGCCGGAGGTTCACAACCTACAACAGCCAAATACGGGAATATCATACAGAAGCTGTGGGAACTTTTTGGCTGTTTCAGACTATCGAATACGTCGGGTACTGACAACAGTCCTCAGTTCAATTCATCCATCTTCCAAAGTTACTTCCAATGGTTACGCATCCGACGCACCCGACTTCCAGTGCGCCCTTCTCGGTAGAACATTTTAGATAATAGGTTCGTCGAAACCTTTAAACGAGTGTTGTAGAAGGCCAGAGGAAAGGAGTCCCCAAGTCATATCCTGTCCAATTACAGGACAACCCAAAACCGGAACGTCTCAGAAGGCAAGTCACCGATGTACTGCATGCTCACTAGGAAACTGAAGACTACCTTTGATATCATGATCCTCGATTCAATCAGCAGGGAAGGAAAGCAACGTAAGAATGGATGGACAATATAACCCAAGACACGAAGTTCGTACAGAATACTTCACAATCGGTGAACCCTTCCTTGGGCGTATGTTTCATGGGTCACAGAACCGGAATTACAGGGTAATCGTCCGACGGTGAGGATCAGCCCCCTATGAAGTGAAAATTAACCAAGTCACATGTTTACGACACGCAAACGAGATTCGTCGAAATCACGGAGACGCGCTATACGACCACACAGGACCAAGTGTACAACTCAGTATACAGTTGGATGCCTTCAATTTAAAGAAAGAAGGACGACCTCCTAGATTAGAACCTTCGATGGAACCATCGTTGTGATTCCAGGACGTTGAGCACGGACATACTTTGAAGTTGAGAGTACGTACAAACACACTGGAAATCTGTTAAGCCCATCCACATTGGTCTTTGGAAGCAGTCCAGTGAGTGAACCTAACAAACTTCCGGGTGGAGGTGTCAAGGGACTTCATTTTCCTATCCAGAAACTCCTCTTTTTCGAGAATACGATTTCGTTCAATCAGAATGAGTCGAAAGTCCTGGAACAATCTAGTAATGGCCGCCAATCAGTTACCTGCCCGACCTTTATCATGCTATACTCATTGTGTTAACTGTCCTTCATTCATTGTATTAACAACTGTCCTTCAGTCCTCTGTCTCAAGAACATTTGTGGGTCACCGCGCACCATACATATACCCTGTATTTTTCTCCCTGTTTCACGCGTTTGGGATCGGAACAGAAAGTGGCTTTTTGCACTCGTCTTCTGATTTTATTTGACAACAATTAAGGATAGTCGTGTTATTCTGTATGCCAAGTTTTTTTTCTGTTTTCCACCTCTAGAGGCGGAAAATTCGAATTTTGTCCAGTACGCTTCTATTCCGTGGTAGATGTGGCGTATTAATGGTGGGCCCATAGTGCGAATACGCCAGGTGGGATTCATCAATTTTTCCAGAGGATTGCATATCATTGTGGAATTCTTCCGATTGGTTTACTCCTGATTTCACCAAATCCAAGGCTGATCAGTTAATTTGGAAAATGTCCTTTGCATATGTCTAAGCTTCAGTTGGATTTGAAGCGGTGAAATTCAAAATACGGTAAGGCGAATGTTTAATTGATCCCGAATGTTGTCCTCCGATCGTAGATTTGTGGCTAAACCAGCACAGTGTAGATTGTCTCGGGGACGTAGTTTCTGCGACTTGTTCGAGTCCCATTTAACCTTGGAGTTTCATAATCAACGATCCGAATAGGCGCATGCGTTCATCAGAAGTCAAAGGTGTTTTGGCGAACAGTCTGTTTTCGGTTATTCATCATCGGGCCAATTACATAACATTTTATACCATCAGGGTTGTCAAGCGAGGAAAAATCAAGAGCAGTTAGTCACATAACCACGTCATAATGTGGTTTTCCTAACTGGAGGCAAACTTCCAATGCTGTTTATCAGTTATCCAGGTGTTATGTATCACCAGCGGGATATAAGTGCGACTATTGTTGAAGGAAATCGGTTGCGTATTCACAACTGACTCCCGCCGATTTGACAACTGAATAAAGAATTTCGAGCGATTATTCGATTGGTCCTAACCGACGCAAGCGAACGAATAGTGGCTGACGCGGAACTCCTTTGACCTCCTCTGGTCAGGTTTGGAGTTGGCTTGTGAGTTGGTGTCGGGCAGCAGGGTTGTAGATTTTGCCCTATCCTTCTATTCAGCGCTTTTTATGTATGGGATGTGGTGATTCTTCCTCAGGGTAAAGAGTGTACACCTTTTTTGCCTCTTGTTCTGTAAAGTCCTTTTGGGTTTCGACACGTCGGTTCCGCCTGAAATTGAAAAGTCACCATTTCAAGCAAAGCTCACAACTCAGTGTAAATCCCGCAATCGTGGCACGACGAGCTGAATAAGTCGTCACATCAGTGATCGGCTGTGCAACATGACTCGAAAATCGTTTGCGTTTTGAAAAGATTTCGAACTCGAAACTCTACATGAACCAACGTTCGTACGCCAAAATCACATGGGGTTGCCACACGATGGCCCGGATTTCGGTCAGACACGATCGACGTTTTCATCTCTGGTGCACTGGCTGCTTATTTTGCCTACGTCCCTATGTCAACTCAGACAGCAGTAACAGTTTAAGTGCACACGGTGAGCCTCTACACGGGTGTCGCGCCCGAAGCGATGCGCGCGGTCGATGGTCTATCGATAGGGTGTGAGTTGTGATATGTGAGTAAGCTTCACTCGAGTGTCTTAAATTTAGGTCCTCTTGTACTTGGGTTGTACAGACTTGTGGGCATGTTATGTCGCTAGTCCTCATTTAAAAAAACGCGGGCGTCGAACTATGGGTTCAAATGCTAAGTCGAACTATTGTGGCTGTTCGACTTGGGCCACCAGGATGAGTGAAGACTCGAACAAACCGACGCAATGGCCTGGGTATTGACACGGTGATACAATTCGGCCATCTCGATTACGTTTGGTTGGATTGGGCAGTGCGATAATCGTTCAGACAGCGTCACTCATCCCAAACTGACCAGGAAGTAAAGGTTTGATGAACTGCAGTCTTCTGATTCCCCAGGTTAAGGGTTAGAAGTAGGCTGGTGTTATTTTAATTTTTTTTCTCAGAAAAAGTGAAACCAGTACACTGCCACTTATGTACTACCTTGTGAAGCAGGCTTTTAAGCCAAAGCCGGGGTTACATACCTTATTCAATTTCTTGTATAGGCTTGGGTTTTCCGCATTTTGTTAGCCCACACACAATGCTGAAAACACAAAACTACTGAATCCATGCTGCATCTCATGGAGTAAACCGTGACACCCTATCTATTGCATACAGCAGAGTGTGTGTGTGTAAATATACGATTGTTGACCGCCCCTCATTGTTTCATCCGATTTCGCTCTCAGGCCTCTCCCGACCTCAAGTTCTAGTGGTTAGGGTTCAGGTCCCACAACAGATATAATTTACCTTAATAGCACTCTCCCTGTAAATCTCATCTCTCATTGGCGGCCTCCCTCGCCCATTGCATAGGCCTAAAATGTGAATTAACGTAGATGCTTTCAGCGTTCGCAATCAGAAACAAATAGGTCATCAGGTTGCCCTCGTTTGGACATTAGATCCATTGAATGTTGATGTCTGATGCATTTCGAACATATCAACATATCAACCTGTTTCCGCCATACTGGCTGCGCACTCCAGGTGACTCCGCGATCGTCGCTGCGGGTCAGGCTGGAGTAGGCGTACTGCTCAGAATTGTCGACACAAATTGGTATATTTGATTCCTGTTGGCAATAAACTCTGTGCTTTCCGCCTGGCAGATTCTTTCATGACCCGGTTTGGACGCGAGCTCTGTAGAAATCTTTCCGTTGTCTGCTTGCGTCATCAACTGACTGTTGTGATAGAATTGTCAGGGACGTTTTTACTCGGATTTGACTGCTCCTCTCGATGGACATGTAGTTGTGATAGTCCTTTTAGCTCGAGAGTCCGAGTCGGCCGACCTGTCGATGCTCAGTCTCGTTTAGCTGACCGATCTAGGCTGGAGGCCAAGCACTCAAACTGTAATAAACGACTGTTGTAACTATGCCTTGGGCACACTAGTTTTAGACATCGCGCGCGCCATCGTTTCACCTGGCGCGTGACTTTCACTTGTCAATCGAACTATCCATGGTGCAGACTGCATATCCATCCATGTGTCCATAAGAGACAAACAGGCAAGATTTCGTCCAGTATAGGTATGTACTGCTCAACTTTTCACTCTTCGCCAAATTCTGGAGCAGCGTCATCCATACCACCAACCAACAGTTATTGTTTTCTTCCACCACAAAGTGCTTCCGGTACAATGGATGATTGATCT
Organism: Paragonimus westermani; assembly: GCA_008508345.1. NCBI lineage: Eukaryota > Metazoa > Platyhelminthes > Trematoda > Plagiorchiida > Troglotrematidae > Paragonimus > Paragonimus westermani. Next base: position 70,942 of record QNGE01000962.1, on the reverse strand, counting down.
TTGCTCGTAGAACCGTTTAAAAACACGTGTGTTGAACAGGTACGTGAACACACTGTCGGCGCTTCATTCCTACAGTTTAACACTGATTAGGGTCTACGGTGAACTGCCTGACAGTTTGTGTATGAAGACTGTCCACTGTTGCCATTTTTGTTTAATTCTGTTCCAGACAAAATAATGGGGAATTGTTTACGACATTCACAAAGCGCCAACATGGATCTCCTATTTGATGGAATACCGCCAGATCTTGTCTGTGTCGAAAAAAAGGTATCGTCTGAAAATTTTCTAGCAACACAGACAACGTTGAATATCTCGTGTTCTCAGTTGCCTCGGGATGCGCTTTACAGTCTTATAGTGCAAAGTGTTTCCACACAATCGTTGATCCTACATAGATTTAATGTTTAGTAATGTGGTTATGTAAGTTTTCGACGGGCTTGTATACTTAAGAGACTGCAACAGTGACGGTGGTAGTATGGAGTATGAAGTAGAAAAATGTGTCTCCAAGACTAAGGCGGTATTCTGTAATTTAGGGTATCTCTGGCAATGAAGGGGCATCTTTTTCATGCTCAGGGATCGTGTATACACAACCACGATGGGGGATGTGTTACTTTAATGTCGCAATACTTGACCGCTGACAGTAGAAACTATGAACCATCTTCACATGTTTGGTCCCCAGTATCTGCGTTCTACCGCTAGCATCGGCGATACAGGCGGGTTGGCGACAATGAGGTTATTAAGCAATCTTGATAGCAAATACATTAACAGTGGACGAGAAGTGAATAAAGAAGAAGCTTTAGTGGGTAAACGACATGTTTGTGGAAGGTACATACAATGAGTCACGATGTTAAATGGTGACTCTTGTAAACCGTCTTTCAGGAAATCACATATTACCACCGTAGTAGTTGTTCGTAGTGTGTATGTTGCGATTGCATTGCATTGTTATTCTCCCTTGCACAATGATAGCTGGCTGTTTTACTTTCTCACTGGAACTACTACGCACCAGTAGGCAATCACTGAACTTCTGATCTAGTCGGTTCTTCGTGCTATGGCAGCCTGCATTTTGCGTTGTAAGACAGTACGCCCCAAGTACTGCGTTTCATTTCAGCTTAACGTGAAACCGACTCAGTGGGATTCATGAGTTAACAGCTACCACTTTGTAATTGAAATGGCTGTTCACAAAGGCTGTCATAGGTTGCATTTTATGTTTCTCATAAGCAGTGGCACCAGCAGCTTGCTTGTACGTGTTTTTCTGTTCACGGTCTTGCTTGCATTCCGGCGAAATATCCCTAAATCGGGGGTGATTGCTTTCCACTATTTTTCCTTTTTAACTTCACAGTTGAATCAACTTATCTGACTTATGGAGACACTTCGTTGACATCTCAAGGTACTTGAAAATATTGACGTTATCTATCTACCATTTGTAACGACCTCCAAGCATCGCCGTACAATGCAGCACAAAATCTGTTAGCATTCAACATACTGAACTAGCACAGTCGTTATGTTGAAGAGCGAACAATTAAAGTCACGCCAATTAGGGTATCAATAGTTTAGGTAATCTGTGATGAAAGCTGGTTGGTTGCTCCTATCTGCCTGTATTACTGAATGAATATGCAACACGTTGGTGTAATGAAATTGGCTTGGAGTGGTTTTTGGATGGGAGAATGTTTAACCGATCATAGCTCGTGCGCAAACTGAACTGTGATTCATCATTACCAACTAATCAAAAACGGCAACCAGCTGCTACATCGAATTTGTTTTTAAGAGGTGATGATTACTACATGCTGTTTGGACGCGTATCGAATTTAAACAACCGAATTTCTTGAGGCAATACCGTGGGACATGACAACGGACGGGCCAATCAAAACGTAACATGTTTGCCGACCAATAGCAATTGTTAACGTAAACAGCGCTGATTCTCCATAAAATAAGCATTGTTTCCCTCATAAACTGAAATGGCTTAGTTTCGCTCAAGTTACCTTTGTTCTGATCTCCTCGACACAACAGCCAATTACATGATCGCTGAAAATCCCGCGTGTTCGTTGGCTATTACGGGTCTTCTTCCTTTTAGATTTATAGACGTTGTCTGCTAATTTGCTCCGACCCATACAGCCCTAAGGTGCCAGTGCGGCAGAATGTTCCAATTGATGATATGTTGGTTTCTACGTTCTTGTGGTTTAATATCATCATCATCATCATAGACAGCAATACATCAGTGGTTAACACTAATGCTTAACTGCCACACAACCATGAAGAAACAACAAACCCTATATAGAAAGAGAGAAGGAAAAAGAAGGGGACGGGAAGGGACCTAACTACTGAAAATGACTACGTCCTTATTCAAACATTCAGCATCAAGGTGCCTACACCTTGCAAACAACACAACCGAGCTGCAAGTGAGAGTAATATACAACAGATGATAGCTGCTGTTCACCTTTTACTTCCTGAGTCTCCAGCACATCGTATACTAGCAAATTCTGGCATATTACTACAATGTCTGTTGTCAACGTACTGACCTTTATTCTGTTTGAGACCAGATATGTCCTAGTGATCGTTCCAGTTTGATTTCTGTCTTGTAAACGCCCCGATTAATACGCTGGATCTACCACGCATTAGAAGTGCTTTGGACAAAATCCGATTTTTCCATCTTGAGGACTGATTAGGGTAATGACTACTAAGTCAAATCATAATACTAACACTTTCTGTTCCGATCCAAAACGTGTGAAACAGAGAGAAAAATACAGAGTATATGCATAGTGCGCGGTGACTCACAAATGTTCTCGAGACGTAAAACTACAGGACAGTTGTTAACCCTAGTAGTTGAGTTCACTGAGCCATCAATAAGCATGGCATGATAAAGGTCGAGTGGGTGACTGATTGGTGGAGGTTACCGCTAGATTGTTCTGGGACTTTCAGTTCATTCTGGTTGGAAAGGATAGTTCTATCTGGTGGGGGGATCGTTTTGAATAGGAAAATGCTACGTGGCATCGCCTCCCGCTACTGTACTACAATCTGTCCGTATTGTCAAGTTTTTTCTCCCACTTGGTGTTACCAATAGTCATCCGCGCATCATAGGTCCTGTTAACTTGACCTCGCTTTTCATTCTTCGCCCTTATGTTTGCTCCGCAAAAAATCCGGTGGTTCTTAGTGAATCGTTTTGCAGAAGCCATCACCTCACTGTCTGTATTTTCTTCCCATTATCTATCAATTCCGGAATTTCTGAATGAACATTTTCAGCGGATGTGTATGGCTGTTTTGTGATTATCCTCGAAATAGACACACTCTCAGACGCTGATTTGGTTTTGTTTCGTTCTATACAACTTGACCTAGCTAAATTTACGGTCTTGGCCGTGTTGTTTTCTCACTGGGGGTTTCGCTCATGTCTCCTTTTGACAGACACTAACAAGTGGCCAACGGTGAGAGTTATTGTTTCACTCATACTTTTAGTAGCACGATGGTACTATGCTGCCCTTGATCGCACATGGTTTCAATTGGATCGCTTTTATATTGCAAGCTTATTTAAAGCTTTCACCATATATCTTCCCCCCAGTGACACTAGCCCATTACCGTATTTCCATACATTACATTCTTTATTGCCCATTTGGATATCTTTCCACATTTTCGAGCACTAACGGTTGTCGGTGCTCGCCATTTGTTCATGATACTTGAGCCTTTCGTTTGGATTGTGTTTCAGTGTACGTCTAGTTAGGTATCTTAGTTCAACGGGTTACTCATAACATTGGCATGTTATAAACATACCTGCACTACCGATTTACTTCCTGGCTTGCACAAGGTAGTGAACAAATCACCACTTGTTTTATGCATAGCTATTTGATTATTAAATACTAGCTCCGACGAATGGTGAGCAAAATAACACAAATATGTAACTGTGTGGTTGTACGTGACACTATAGTTATATTCATGCGCATGCTAATTAGAGGGACTGTAGACGTCATGAATCGCTGTGACGTGAGCATATGGTACTGCGATGAACGCGGCAGCTAATATCCCTGTTTTCCTTCGTATCCACCAATGTCCCCGTCTTTTGGTAAGCCACTCGGTTTGTATCATGGAAGTTTTGTTTGGTTTCTCAACCCGAGTTCAAACTTGACTTTTCCTCTCAACACTGTATGGAAAGCAATCATACATCTATATTAAAATTTTTAATGCCTTGTATTTTCATTATATTCTCAGTCTAGAACTTGCTATTTGAGCCTTACTGTTTTTTTTGGGGGTCCAAGAGACAAGGACTTGATTCGCACACTCACCTACCATCCGATTAACCACCATTGGCTACAGAGGCTTTCACTTACATGCCTGCCGATCCTGGTCCTTTGTGTCTACGCTGGATACGTGGTGCCTGAGTGGAACGGAATGTAGTGCAGTACATCCCACTTTTGGTGACATTTCCATCTAGGCTCCGGTCCCGGTACAGGTTAATCCAGGGGCGGGCGCTGCCAAATATATTTTCATATAGTGTGACCAAGTTCGCAATGAGTTATTCCTTTGTACTAGCAGTAGTAGCAACCGAACTACATCACGTTTGTCTGGCTGTACCCCCTTAACGTAGGTCTTCACTGATCGTCCTCATATTTGAACTTTGATTCCTTTTCAATGTATGCTTGTTTACGAAAGTGGTAATCAGCGCTTAACCACAATTGAACTACCTCCTATTTCTAAACAAATTTGGATTCTTTGGCTACAGTACTCTCGCACAGTTTTGTAAAATGAATGGTTCAAAAACCTCAATAGATTCTATCACCAGATTGTTTCCAACAGATGAAATTTGAGATGCTACCGAGCATGCCAAATACGATTAAATAGTAAGGTATCCTGGCCAAATTTTTCCTTCGAGCAGTTTTTACTTTCAAAAGCAAAACAGGCTATTCTAACCCAGAAAGGCTAGGCAAGAATCACGGAACCAAGGGTGTTTGTCAGGTAGCTAGCTATTCGCAAACCAGTCGAAGTTCTACTGTAAAACAATAAATAACCTTTCCAGAGTTGAAACAGTCTGTAGGCATAGGGCAGTCACAGTAGACCTAATAGAATAATTAAATGAGGTAATGTAAAGTAGGGTGTTCACATAATCAGACCTCTAATGGTGCTACAGAATGAATATCGTCGTACTCTCACTCTTCCGAACAGTGAGAAATGTATTGATATTATCAATGCATTTTATCGCCTTACCCTCAGATTGTACAGTGATGTCCGTTTCTTATTACCACACAGTGCGCAATGGATTTGTCCTTACCACAGCTTTCGACCAACTTTATCGTTGATAATATCCTGGGAAGAACCCAGACTGTCTGCCAATGCAGATATGTGCGCCCATTTTCCTAAGGTCGACAGTATCATCCTAGATCATGACGTCACGATAGAGTTGTCTGGCCAATTCGCGTTTTCAATTCGCCATGTTGGTTCATGCTTTGCTGTACGGGATGTAAGGCGGTACTTCACCTGTACTCATAATCGAAGTTGACTCCTTCTAGACCATCACGGCGTTTACTTTTCTTGATCGTCTCCGCTTGGACCACTAATCCATTAATCAAAGTGCTTATGCTATTCGTTAACTTACACAATGTGTGGCATCAACCAGTCACTGCACGACAAAGTGTACACCTTTTTAGCTGCTAAATTGGCTTGTGTGTATGAATGTTGTTGGGAAACTTGGCATTTCCGTGACATTAAATGTGTTTAAAGCACGCATATGCGTAGCTGTGGTATTCTCAGAGCAAGTACATCTAACATGTTAATGTGTGCTTTCATCATTGGCTTGAATACCTTTTGAAAATACCGAGCACTCGCTTGCCGTGCCGTGTGTTTCCTGCTCAGCTTTGGTTGGTCTGAAAACGACCATCACATTGCTACTGTAGGACGTTGGCTAGAGGGTCATAAGATCACCGACTTATATGCTGACACCAAATGACAGTGCACCGTTGTGATGTGGCTCATAGTACCCAATCACCATATGACCTAGTAGTCACATGACAACAAACACCTACTGTTGTGAAAATTTTGAATCGTCTTTTATTATCAAGCAAGGACTTTCGCTTTACAAGGTTGTATTTCCTAGAACTAAGTGTTCAAATTCGGCAACATTGTATTGCGTCTGACTTTCAAACGTGTACCATAACCTGAATTACCATACGATGCATTTTGGGATATTAGTCTCAGTAGACATGAAGGTGACTTTGGCATTTTGATTTCCTCGAAGAGTAACTGGTGTCCATTGCAGTAGGTGTTCCTTTTCAGAAACCGGATGTGCCGAGTTAACACCTGGCCAATCAACTACTTGATTTCTTAAACGATTCAACAAAGCGTGCAGTATTCACGGATTGACGTAAAACAATCTTCTGCTGATGACCAGCAACACTCATCTCCCTGTAAATTAAGTTATCTTTAGAGATCATAACTCACCACTTAGCCCCGGCGATTGATCGATTTATTCTGTAAGAGTTTTTCCATACACATATATCTACTGCAAAACTTAGTGTCACCTGAGTTTGAGTAATTCGATGGGGAAACGTAGAATAGTATATTGGAGGTATAATAAATTCCTTATGCATTTGCTAGTAATTGCGATTGTGTGTCACCTGATGAATGTTGCGTACTTTTGGATTCCTAACCGAGAGGACTTATAGTGCCGACCGTGGCAAGCCCCAATATCGGCTACTTCAGATCCTAATGTCAAGATTATTATGATCTAGCCGATACCATATTTCACAACTAAGGTCCTGTGAGGCAAACGATGGTGTGGTCCACGAAGCACTTGTCCGAGCCAGCGAAATTGCTGGATAGAGGACGCTTACGCTACGGAATTGTTCAGACTGCTACCTTTGAACATTCTTTGTTTGACATTGTCTTTTCTCACCTGGTGGTTCTAGTGTGTCCGAGTGATTGTGTTCATGCAGTACTTATCATCTTTTGTTTGACTAGGTCAGGTTTCGCCGTTTATCTTGAAAGTGGTACACAACATGACAATAAATTAATGGAAATAAGTGAAGTAAAAATTAAGAAGTCATGCATAACATCAAACGATCTCATGAATGCAGGTTTGTCAGACTACGACACCACATGGCTGGAGGTGTTTCCAACTAGCGATGTGAATGATCGCATGCTCTTCCAGTTCGTAAGCGATACTTATCGACCTTGCTCAGTGGGTCAGTCAAAGCGTTTCCAGCACGTTATTACGTTGTCACCTGTTCGCCTTACAATTTCCTCTAACCGTTAGTAGTTGAATTAAATAATGCGCGATGTGGCATGTGTGGATTGTGCATTCGTTTTACTTCGCTTACTAGTCGCCACCCACAAACTATCTCAAATATACGCTGACAGAATGTCGTATTGTTCACACGATCATTTCATCTGACACGGGCTACGTGTGAATACACTGATAGATAAATGCTAAAAACTAATGTATATCTTTCGTACTAGCGGGTTACTTCTCTGGTCCGTAGAACATACACACCAGTCCTTTACTTGACAACTAGATGTCTTTGTGGCATCACGAATCCCAGCGAATACGTAATAGTTTCGACGATATTACAAGCTGAGAAGATTACACTACCCGGATTGTTAAAGCGATCAGCTATCTCGTGTAGCCTACTTGTAACAGCACTGAGGATGAAAAGAACATCCTGTGTTATACACGTGTTTTACCACATGTTTACTGGACATTCATGATCGTATATTTCGATATAACCTCTTGTGCTTCAAAACGAACCGTATTGATGACACGTATACACGTTATTCCACTGGTGTGAGTCACTGATCTTTAGAGTCACGGTTCTTATCGGCTTTTCTTTTGAACGTTGTGGCCATTCGTGTGTAAGTGCTGCGCCTCCTGGTTCACCACTTAACATCATGCATATCATTCAACTGGTTCGACACTTCCTATATATTGTCTGCAGAAGATTTATCCAAAGCATTCTTTACCCGCATGCTCATTATTACCAATAAGTAGTGTGGCAGATTTATGATTTAAAATGAGACCCAACTGTGGAAAGTCAGGGTTTCGGCTGGATTCGAACCAGCGACAGACACAGCATGCCTCAAGGCGGCAAGCGCTCTACCAGCTGAGCTACGAAGCCACACCGGGAGCTCGGGACTTTCACATTTGGACTCTGTTACACACCCGTCTCACTGTCTCATACGGAGTTCATCAAATGATTCAGGGGATCGACTACCCCGATAGAATTTTTCAAACAGTTCACGCTGGTGGACTCCATCTAAAGTACTCATTGTTGATCATTTTACTATTTGTCGGAAGTTGCACTCCGAGATTCTTGAAGTCTCCTAGTACTCCTTCTGAAATGTCATCCCGTACGTTACTGAAATGGAATGGATCGATTGGATACCCCTGTCGACAGCTCAAGGTATCTACCCACAACTGCGCACTTTGCACTCAGACTGAGCATGCAGCGACTTCTACAACGTATTTTTGACTAGAATATTCCTGTCATAAAAGCAATCCTAGAGCAGTCAAGTTGGAAGCAACCCGGTGTGGTGTGTTACCGACACCAATAGACGGAATCTAAGCGTTGTCGGAGAGTGTTCCAATTTTGAGGTCGAGAGCATTGGATATCGCAAGGGACTGTACGCGATTCGAGGAAAGAAAGCGAAATCAACCCACCATAGTTGATCCATAGTTGATGGAGCATCCATCTATATATGGAAGTCTTTTTTAAATAGGTGAGATCTGCAAAAATGTGATGAAGACTTATTTGTTACCGGTCACAGACTGGGTTGATTTACAGTCATCAGTCCGTTAGGTTGCAAGTTGTTGAAACCGCACTATTCTTTACATGCTTAATGGTTTTAAACCGGTTTACCACATGTGGATCTACTATTTTGGATGTCACGTCGATGTCAACAGCCCGGATGGACATGCTAAGGAGTCATTACATGAATTCCATTGCAGTGTATGTATTCAAGATACACCCTAGCTCTTTGTATGAACAATGCAGCTGTTGCGGTGGGTGGTGACACAACTTGCCACTACGGTTGTATCGGCTTAGTCTGCAATGAAAAAGCTGCATTTGTTCGTCGAATTTTTGTTGTTTTTAGTTATACATACGGGGACTGTTTTGTGCTTAGGTCCAGTGGACCGTCACGTTAATGAAGATATTGGCACTTTGTTCTCCTCCTTGTAGCTTTTGTTAGTCGTGAACAGCAATTTCTACCATACTAATCTGTAAGACAACAATTCGTTCAACCCAATTATCCGGTTCTTTAAAATATTGCATTCATACGTACATAAACGGCCCTAAGCCTGGGTGGATGGTATTGTGACTTGTTTCGGGCACCAGTGACGATGATATTTTCGAGTGGCAAATTCTCTCCAGAAAGAATAAGTGTTAGCTCGAAAATAAAGATTTGTTGGTGGAGTTCGTAATCGTTTGTTTACAGGTGTACCATTCATTGTGACCGAGTGAATTAATAACGCATGTATACATTACTTCGTGGGCTTGTTCGCTCTGCATGAGCTTAGAATTAAAGAAAAACATTTTGTCATTCACGTCATTTCAGTACGTTACCCATGAATTTATCTATGCTTGTTTATTCTTCCTCCCAGTTACTGGAAACGAAAAGTGTTGATAAAAGCTGGACTTTGCTGCACTTCCTCGTGGACACTATCGAGTCCAGATTCCCCGCACTACTCACGTTTTACGAGGAGCTGGGAGATCTGGCAACTGCTGCCAAAAGTAAGCAGAAGTGTTCGGAAACAATGCTTTTGTTGTTTTATGAGTGTATCGCTCAAACTGTTTTCTTTGATTCGCTAACTGATTACATCTTGCAATCGATTTTATGTCACGCAGGATATGAATAACAGTATTCCGCCTATACGTTGTGTGCAGTTATGTGCTACTCGATTTGTCAATACGTTTCTGGGCTGTACCAAAACCTCACCAAAGTATTTTTGTTCTGTTTGCTAGTTGCCTGTGCGTTAGGTGTTACGCAATGATTGTAACCTTAATCTTTTCTTCTAGTTCCCATGGAGGCGATGACAGCGGATGTTGCAGCTCTCGTGGCCGGTATGTCACAAGCGGACAACGAGACCATTATTGCTGGCCCGGGAAACACTCCGATCCGTCTGACCGAATTTATCAGCTTGAACAAACCCCGAGTGGAATCAATTCAACAGCAAGCGGAACGCGCAAAAACATTGTTTACTCAAACGATTGAGTGGTTCGGCGAAGCGCAAAACAAACCCAGTCCGGAGGTGTTCTTCGGTTTGCTTGTCCGGTTTGTGGACAATTTCAAGGTTTGTACGATTTGCGTTGTGTCAGTGTGTCCGAACGCCTCCACGGTTACTCAACATTAGTCTGGTCGCTATTAACTCTGTTGTCCGTGCAACATCTCTATCTCGACATCTGTTGTGTGTATTCAGCACTGGTTATATTAGTCATCAGTTGTGTTTACTTACCTTTTCTCGGAAAGTTTAAGTATGAACCCTGTTAAACATTTCGGTGTAATATTTACTAATGCTCATCTTCTAACCGGTATTTCACCTTGACTCTTTTCTCGTCCTGAGTTGGACTAACTCATCCGACAAGCTGTTCCCACTCTCTTGGTTGTAGAACGTAAAATAGTTGTGTCCCTAAAGTACATTCTAACGTATTTGCTATTTGTTTCACTGTGCTAGTGTCCTCACCTGTTTGAATTGCAGAAGGGGAAATTAGTTCTAACGGAAGATGCCGTAATTTTTGTGTATTAAAAGTAGTAATTGTTCGATGGCTGACATATTTGAGTGATTTTGGTAACTATTCAGTTTACCCGGTCATCTTTATAACATTGTTGGTAAGACTGCTCTTTCGCAATAGACTTATTCTATGAAGCAAGAAAACGTTGGGGATGAAATTTCCGCACTGCTGACGCCGAGTACATTGTTGAATGTTACACTTCATCCAGGACCGTTTGAAGGGTTCTAACTTAAGCTGAGTTGATTGAAAATTGATTGGTGAATGAAAGCAAGTCCCCTCGGCAACCATTTGACGTGGAATCTTATCTAAGCGCAAATATTTCACTCCGTTCAGCCGCGATCATAAATCGTGTGGGGTTGTGCCAGGACACAATGCACACGCGTACACCTTTCACATCGTTACATCTTTCGTGTGGCAAATTTGTCCACATATTAACACCGTTCGTTGATTACACGCGTTTTACGTAATTCGTTTGTCCTATTGAATAGTGGTTTTCTGTTATTGTTCCGAGTGAACTGATGCTGCATATACTCTAGCTATAATACCACTATATCCCATACCACTGGATTGGCTGCAGGGTGTTGGCCTGAGGGCTCTCAACGTGAAACAACGATTTCGTTATTTTGAGTTCTCCTGATCATACTCTGTCCCTCTAAGCGTTAGCAACTTGCACATGTTATCTATCCTGGCTTAGTTCGTTTCGCCTCCCTAAAATGTTTTTGACTATCTAACGTACATAATCAATTCATTATTTGCGTTGTTCAATCAGATGGGTGCTTGGATATTCAGCATGTGACATGTCACGCTTAGATTCAGATAACGCTGTGAATTGACCGTAACGACAAACGAACAACAATTGATTCGGTCATCTGGCTAACTTTGTGTTCACTGCATTTTTCAACATCACACACTAATCGCGCGCGCTTATAGGGTACTGGACATTTTGGTTTTTCACTGTGTTATGTCAAAACAATGTATTGTTTTTTGGCTCCTTTCAGTGGAGGTACATTTGGTCAAATGTATTGATACGTAAGATGAGAAATCATATTTGAGAATAGCAGTTCATTTTCTACAATCACCATAACTGTCCGGTTTGTATTGAGACGACTAATATACCATCAAAAATAATACGAGGTAACGGGTACGGGACGGTTCTGCAACACACAATTGCGGAGTGAGCATCTAATCTAGCCATGTTCTGCCGCTTATCCTAATTGTGTAATTGCACCATACCCAAGCCTAATTATCGGGTAAAATGGGGACGCACGTGGTTTCGTATTTTGATGTTCATAAAACAGAGAGTAGACCAAATAATAACTGTTCTCTCTGAAACGCTAAAGTATGAAAGGCTTATGTTTTTTTCATTTCCTAGTGTGGTTGGATTTCTAAGCGAACAGCGACTGACTCTACTATCGTTTAGACTCGTCAGGACAATTTGGTCAGCCCTATATTTCCTCACTACAGTGTTAACGGAATTGAAACAATCACGAACTTGCACATTTCTATCTGTTTGATTTGATACTCAACAGAATGGACCGTTTGCTATTATTCCGAAACGCAATGAGCAGCGTGTCTGACGCAAACATAGCAGTCAAAATGATCGTTCATATTTGTTCAAATTTGAATATCTTTTTATTCCACCTCTGCAAAAATTGAATCCGTCTCATGTTATACACTGTTCGTGAGTTTCCGAATTCATTTTACTATGCTTCACTCTGATTGTTTATTGGTTTTGTGCGTTACCGCACTGAGGATAAAAAGAACATCCTACGTCTTCGGGGATCGAAGTGAAATGAGCTTAAATCCGTTACATTTAATACGCTAAATTGAGCCCCATCTGGCCTAATTTTATTGTCACAGACGACACGAGGCTACCTCATCCTTGTGCCCGAAAGACTATCGTTTCAATACGAAATCACATACGCTAATTTACCCGGCTTAGGAAGTAATGAATAAGACCGCATGTCATTATTCCTGACTTTAGCAGAGCTGCAGTAAGAATTTGTGATCCTGACTGAGTTTTGGTAATTTATTTTTTATTGCATTTACCTGCATGGCTACAATGCAATAAAAATGTGGACTTCCTTCCATTTACTAACTTTGCACACTTTCATACCCCCCCCCGTCATATCTGGCTGTCAACTCTTGCGTTTCGCTAAGTTGCGTGTGTCCACAGATGTGTAGTTTAGTTTCAGAAAGCAAACGTCCCAATTTAGCTTGACTTGCACGAATGAGCGACTGATGACTGCCGGTACAACTTGACGATCTTACGTTGGGTCCATAGACTTTCATCAACTGAACAATAACCCATCAGTCAATCCTTAGTGGGTAACTGAAATCGGTGCATAAAAATTGCTGTTCATCCGTTCCCTACTTTAGAAAGCCATCAACGATACAGAAAAGAGACGTCGAGCAGATGCACTCCAGCTGCTGCAGGCGGCTACTGAAGGTAATGGCCCTGCGTTCAACCCACCTAATGCTCCTACTGCGGCTCCAAAACGATCGAAGGATGTGAGTTCAATTTCATGGCTGTTCGATTCCGAACCTTGCCAAATTGTTTACTCTCGGCTTCATAACCACTGGCCGGATTTAAAGCTTCCCATAATTACTTCATAACTAACTTAATTATCATCACTCTAACTCTTGTTGATTTGACAAAGCCTTGCCTCATGATTTACTCTGCCGTTGTCCGTTTACTTCATAGCCGACGCAACTGTGAAAGGACTGAGTCCAATGTTGTCGTTCCCTCCTCCGAATTATGATTTGAAACGGTTTAATGAACTTATGTAGTGGCATTACTTAATCCAATATACACGTATACTCCCGCCCCAAGTTTATGTGGCTGTACATGCTTCAGTGTTAGTGTTAAAGTGACGTCAGACGTGGTCGATGGACGATATGCACAGTATTCGCGTCCACACTGAAATCAATTTGTGGAAACTGGCCAACATGACCGAGGGCGGCTATTGCACAACAACGTGGTTGACTTTTCAGGGTTGCAACGAGAAGCTAGAATTACACCAAAACAATCTGATAGTTACAGACCTCTCACCTCAGTCTTGTGGGTCCCACTAGGCAAATGACTACTGCATGTGGCCCGATATTTATGCTAGCACTTTGTGTCTTTGTATTCGTCTCTCTAATATTCTTTTGTTTTGAGCCTATCTGTTTGTGAATACCAATCCTTAAAAGGCTAGGTCGTAGATGAACGATGATTTTTACGTCCCTGCTTCAGTTTTCATGGAGTTTCCTACAGTTCTAAGACTTTGTTGGTCGTTTTGTCGAGTGATCAACAAATACTATTTACTAGGCCGGCGAATCCGGTCACCAAATTCTCCTGTGCCTGGTGGCTGATATCACTTCATTCGAACCAACGTAGTATGTGTCTGGATTATTCCTAAATCAGTCTTTAGACGAAGGCAATTCACCCAAATTAAACGGCAGAATTTGTACGAACAGCCAACGCTGATTCCTTCCACTGTTGTACGTGACTAAACAATCGATAATTTATCGGAGTTTTATCGCTTCTTATGGTTTCTTTTCGCCAGACAAAATTATCTACGACGACCTGTTGATCGACCGAAACTGCGGGACGCTTTACTAGTAAACCCATTCAGTAAATTGTATTACTAATACGCAGTTCGGCAAATTTGGTGATTTAGATGAGACCCAATTGTGAAAAATCAGGACTTCGGTTAGATTCGAACCAGCGACAGAAGCAACATACCCAAACGCGGCATGCACTCTATATCAGCCAACATGCGAAGACACGTCGGGTGCTCAGAGGTTTCATATTTGGATTTTGTTACCCACCGTCCCACTCTTTCATATGAAACCTACCAAGTGATTCAGAGGATCGACTACCCCGATAACACTTTCAAACAGTTCACGCTGAAATCCACCAACGCCACTGCTGAGCGTATAAGTTATGTTACTGATGAGTAGTTTGGCAGATTTGATGCTTTAAATGAGAGCCAATTGTGAAAAATCCTAGATGCTTCGATGAGTTCCATATGAGACAGTGGGACGAGTGGGTAACAGAGTCCAAATGGGAAAACTCCGAGCTCCTGACGTGGCTAGTTTTCTTTTCATCCTCTTTCAAGAGTGCGCTAGTTATGTTGTCTGCTATATTGTTTTGTTATTGTTTATCCACTTCGTTGACTTACTTGCATGGTTCTCACTGAGTGCGTAAGCGTATTGTACTCTGGTTGCTTAGTCATACATCCCTCCGTCGTTAAAAACTGATTTCAAGCACAATGTGTCCCGCCCAGAGTGATGCCTATAATGCCATATTTAATATCAAGTCGCTCTTTTCTTAGATGCGATGATTACCTCTACGCTGTTCCTAATTGAGTTCACTGCATCACTTCTTGTCGTTTAAGAACTATTGGCGATTGCTTAAGATACAATGCAGGCTCTCAACCAGTCAGCTTCGGTTGTTCAAACTATAGGAAATACCGTCGATCATGGAGATATGAGGTTGTGTTGTATTCCACGTAGTAATGAATTCATCTGACAGTTCAGTCAGAATTACAACATTATGGTGTCGCTTGGCCGCGCAGATTAGCCGCCGCTGAAAGGCTTTTTCACATAGCCCACGGTAATACTTATTGCCTAAATCTGCAACTTCACGTCGGAGCTCTAAACGATTGTCCAACAGACCTTCTGCACTCATCAATTTTCTGTGCCGCAGTTGCAATGAACGCTAAAAATGCATTGACTTTATACAGAGTGGGTACTGCTTTGAAGCGTTTTTCACCAATTAACTGCCGTAATTATCATTCGTTTATTTCAGTGATGACTACGTGTTTAATGTCGCGACGATATGATATTTCTAGTCGTCCGTTGGTTCATGAAAGTTTTCAAAATTCGGCAATACAATGTCCTGGGTTATCCTATCGAAACGCTCAATTAGATTGTCACCGGACATTATACATACCTGTAACCAACCACCAAAACAGTTGTTTGATCATTGACGTACATATTGAATTCCGGACTGCTGAGTGTTAAACGGTAATTTTGAAATGCTGGACCTATTCCACTTGAATCACTGTTTGACTCTGTTTCAAGTCGTTGTGTCTAGTAGTAACAAAATTTGCCTCACCAGTAGTCGACGAGCGTTGGAAACGCACACCCCAAGGGTAACCACTTCGATCGAAATCATCACTTTCAAATAGACGAGTCAGCAATACGATCGTCGCGTTCAGCTGGGGTGATATTCTTTGGTTGGCACTGCAACCTTGGCTTCCGAACTTCACTTCTCGGTCCATTTCGAAACATGCCCCACTTTCAAAAGAGAGTGGTCATAAGAACTTTTGTATAACATTGATAGCTGATGTACATTCTTGCGGCTTTAGCCATAGCTTAGATGCTTATAATCTGAACACATTTAATGATAGCTTTCACATCCGGAAAGTCCTTTCCACTCTATGGATGGGCTACAACAGGGTCTAACCTTGTGTATGGTGCCTCGGTCTTGACTGATCGAGAAGCCTATCAAGAAATGATGTGAGTAAATACTTTTAGTATTCCTGAATTTGTCGATTTGTATCATTCAGGTTCACGACTCCAACCGAATCATCTTATTTCTTATTGCTCCTCACTGTCCGATTTGGTTCTACACGATTCGTTAAGTCACCTTACTATTTCAAGCAGGTTTCGAAAATTTGCTCCTCCAAGCCTTCTTTTAACACCTTTAATTTATCCACATTTTATTGTGGCCAATTTCACAGGATTCAGCTGCAGATCTACAGGTTTGTTTTAATTAGCCTTTCTATCATCATGTATGGTACGGTTATTTTTGCTTTGTTCAGTGAGAATAATTGTCTCATTCAATCCAATTTGTTTTTCGGGCAATCAGCTTCACATTCACCTCCTCCTCCTCTTTTACAGCCTGATTGTCGCTATTACTGTGCAAAATCAATAATGATGCTAGTGATAATTGTTTCGGCTGCTCCGCTGTTCATGTAGAGTTTCACAAAGCGGTCACATACTTGTCGTTTTGTTATGATTCGTTGTTCTGATTTTGTTTAACCGGCCGCCTACTGGTGATTGATATTCCGTTTGTATGCTTTCTAACGAATTGGACAAACTAAGATATGTGTGATTCGAAATTGTTTCGGTTTGGTTCGCTGGTGCTGTGCTTTCACTGTGTGTTAATTGATCACGTTTTTGTTCCTCTTAAATGGAGAACAAACAGCCGATTAGTAATTCATGTGTTGATCACCACCATTGTCCTGTTCTGAAATCGTATGATTTGCTTAGCGCTTAGCCTTTGTTCCGTAAAGTGGACCCGATTGTGTTGGTCGCTGTTCTCTTGATACTACTTCTGTCATTTTCAGTAGGTACAGTTTGTGAAGCTAGCTATCAAATTGTTTTGCCGCTATCTTCTTCTTGCCTTCTGTGCGTCGGTTCTCCTTCCGGCTCATTGTCTTATAATGGTATAATGCTTGCGTAAGAAATGCCAGCAGCATCTATACCATACATGTTATGTTTAGTTAACTCTCAGACGAGTTTTAATGAGTGAAGAGTACTGCATCGTCATCAAAGACAGAAATACATCAGTGGTTCACACTGATGCTTAACTGCCATACAACCATGAAGAAGAAGAAAGCAAATTTGGCATAGGAAGAGAAGAAAAAATGGGACAGGAAAGGACCTGACCACTAAAAACTAGCTACGTCTATATTCAAACATTCAACTTCAAGGTGCCTACATCTTGGGAACAAACAACCGAGCTGTGAATGAAGAGTATTGCACGCACATTCTGTTCCGGATATCATCATCATCATCATCATCATCATCATCATCATCATCATCATCATCATCATCATCATCATCATCATCATCATAGACAGCAATACATCAGTGGTTAACACCAATGCTTAACTGCCACACAACCATGAAGAAACAGCAAACCCTATATAGAAAGAGAGAAGGAAAAAGAAGGGGACGGGAAGGGACCTAACTACTGAAAATGACTACGTCCATATTCAAACATTCAGCATCAAGGTGCCTACACCTTGCA